>VXAL01006524.1:131359-154103 GCA_013399475.1 Chauna torquata | reverse complement strand
GGGCGGGAGGCCGGACGACGTGCCGCCGCCCCGCCCGGCCGGCGCCGGGAGCCCTCAGCGGAGGGGCCGCCCCTTCCCTCCTCTCCCCTCCCAGCCTCCCTTCTCCTGACCGTCCCCGGCGGTCTTCTGGGGAGAGGCGAGCTCCTTCTTGGCGGCGGGTGATCCTGCCTGAGGCGGCCACCAGCCCCGCGGTGACACGGCGACCCCGTCCGCGGGTCTCTGAGGAGCGCTCGTGTGCGTGGCAAAAGCCAGCGCTTGTGCGCGGTCCGGGCTTGCGAGCTCCCCGCGGAAAGCCCGGCGTGGTGGCACCGGCTCACTGACACACGTTTGGAGAGCTTGAGACTACGAGCCAAAAAAGCCCGCCACTGAAATATACAGCTGCATCTGGCGGAGTTTTGTTCTGCGAGCCACTTGTCTTCAGCAGGTGACAGAATCACGTCACTTGTCAGCAACCTAAGTGGAATTGTTGCTCTTTTTCCCCTCCATGGAGTGTTTTATGTGCAGTCTTTTTGTTATAATTTTATGATTTAGTTCTGACAAACGCAACCTTAGATCTTGTTTCCAAAGTAATTAATTTTGAAGTGTTCATGTATTGGTCTTCGCTGCTTACCCAATGGTGGGAAAACAGGAGCTGTCACCTGTCCCCAAATGCAGTATTGGAGGCATCTAAATCTTCAAATGTGATGGTTTCTCTCTTTTGAAACACAACAGACATTTTCTGTGGCAATGTATCTCTTCTGCATGCAGTGGAAGTCTCTTTGTAGACCATTCTTTTTTAGGAAATCCCCTTCTACATGATTGTGTGTTTGTATACGCTTAATCCCATAAAGGGAATGTATTTGACTTCCTTTGGATAGACACCTCTCACACTACTCAAAAAATGAGAGTCTTGCTGTTTTTCTCTTTAAGAACCCCTTAGTACGACAAGAGATGGATGGTTACAAGTCTGGACAGGTAGCAAGCTAGGTAGCTTTTTATCTACCTTTGCCTGTACCATTCCTTACTTTAAATACTATTATCATGGTCTCTTTAAATGTCTGCTTTGTAAAATGGACAAGCCCAATCATTTCAATCTAGTCATGCATATTTTTTCTTTACTCCTAATCATTCTTGTTGTCTTCCCCTCAACACCATGTCCCGTTTGCCACGGCGCAATCACTTTTGCAACCTGTATTATACAGGAAGTTAAGCTTCTGTTCAGATAATGATTCTGTGGTATTTTTTGGTGTTTTTCTCTGTCCCGTTCTCAGGCATTCCAATGTCAAGTTTTGCTTCTGAATATAGCCGTGTCCTGAAGAAAGCCTTTCATCTGAGCTGTCCGTCCCGGTGAGCGGGAGTCCTTCCCGAATAAGAATCTCGAAAAATTCAGTCTTCCCTCACACATGCGTTATCTAGCAATGTCGAGCTTAGCCTGCCATTATGCTATTTATTTACCTGGCTGGGTTAAGTCCATTTAATGTTCCTAAGGGTCTTTTTCAGGACTTGACTAGCCCGAGTCACCAACACTGCGTGTGGCTCATAGCCTAGTCTGTAATTTGAGGAACTCTTTAAACCAGAATAAACTTCCACTAGTCCCTGGCTGCTCACTCTCTGCTTTATAGAGTCACACATGTTTGTGCAGCTACGCCGTGAACAGACTGAGCTGTAGGCTAACACACAGCCCAACCCGATCTCCTGTCTGACTGAGCACATAGCTGTGAAGGCAGCTGTGTCCACAAAAGGGTGACAGTAGTGCAGAGGTGGGAATGAGCTGTAGGGCTTGGGGAAGACTGGGGACCCCTTCATTTAGGAGCAGTACTATCTCATATCGTCAAGAAGCGTTGAATTGCAGCGGCTTTGAAGAATGACAGATTTATGATTTTGGTAGAACAAGCTTTGTGCAGCAGTTTCTGTCTCTGCTATCAAAGAATGGGTTGACAACAGCTGAGCTGAGCACCTCACCTGGACCACACCGTCCCCAAACCAGAGGCTTGCTGTGCACACCTCTCCGTGCCATTGGATTCTTCATTCTGCAGTCCAGTCAGAAGGGGGATTTCAAGAGCTTTCATCCAAACAGAGTTGGACCCAAGCTGACATTAGATGTTGTTGAAAACCAGAGTTAGGGCACTGCATTAAAAATTAAATTAAGTTGGTTTGGTATATATCAAATGTCAGATACACAGCTGAGGCTATTAGAAGCTTCCAACAATAGGCATATGAAGAATCATTAGCCTTGAAAACCTAGAGGGTGAGATCACAAATGCACAATCCAATAAATCACATGGGCTGTTTTTGGAAAAGCTGATGTGGTATAGCAGCAATTTGTTTATACTGTGACAAGTCAATTGGATCAGTGTCAGATCTTCTGTGGGATACAAGATTTTCCTTTTAATGCATGCTCTTTCCTGAATGGCTTCTATGCAGCTGTTTTATATCAAACACCTTTAGTCCACTTTGGGATTACAGATAGAATATCTAAGCTAGAAGAAACTGCTAAAACAGAATTATTGCAGGATTATTTCAAGATGCAGATTTCACTTTGAAAAATCTCCAGAGTAAAGTTGCACTACATGATTTAAGTTCAATTCTTTCCCAATTGCTTTTAAATGTTTCTAGTGTATTCTTATAACCTCAGCTTTAATCAAATCTCCTTTTGAGAGAGGATTCCCTAATCCATATCTTTCTGAGGGAGACTTCAGAGCTAACATGATCTGCTTATTACCTCTTCTAAAATCTTGACTAAAATTGTCTAATCACAGACATAGTAATAAAATTGGGAAGAATGATACAGATAAGATAGAGAACCTTATGCTTTTAATGATTGTAGCACTACTTCAACTGCTATGAATTGATTTGATACCAAAAATCACTACCCTTATGAAAGCCTTCTCTGCAATAATGTGTGAAATATATGTAACATAAACATCAGATTTATTAATGCTATAATGAAAATAAGAAAATGCAGTTAAGGCAAAGAAGAGTTGATGCCAGTCTACACCAAGCAAAAAGATAATATGGCTACTTTCTTTTGGTGTTTTAAGAGAGGTGGAAGTGATATTTTATGTTTTGTACCATCTATGTGTTTGTCAAGTTTACCCTGGACTTGTCACTACTAATAGACTGTGAAACAACCTGAGTAAGTCCTTTCCTTCTTCCTGTGCTCGGTTTCTACTGGTACATCTTACATGACCACCCCTTTTGTTCTCCACATATTGCACATCAGAATTTCAAATGTAACCAAATTTTTTTCAGATTGGTTCTGTACTTCATGAAAAAATAAGTGCAGCATAATCTCAACATTATTTTCTTTGTTAGGTTACCTTTTGGTAGGAAACGAAGCTTTGATAGTGAAGAGCTATCTTCTATTTATTTGTGTGTGTGTGTGTTGGTTTTTTTTTTTGTTTGTTTGTTTTGTTTTGTTTTGCTTTGTTTTTAATGGTGGTTTCTGCTGTTGTAAACCAAAAGGGTAATAATTAATGTCTTCTGCTGTTTATGCCTGCTGCCATCAACAACAATGAGCTATTATTACTCTGTCCACTAATACCTGGAAAGGATATCACTTGGACGACTAATCCAAAATACAGCAAGAAAAGATCATTGTCATAAATGCCTGATATGGAAACGTTGCTACAGATGCTAGAAGGGAAAGCTTTTCATTATATCGGATCACCCAGTCCGTCCAGCAAGACCGCTCTATTGCACACGCTCTAACGTCTTACATAAGTGCTAGGACACCGTAAGTATTAAATACGTTGTATTCCTTGAAATGTATTGTGTTCCCTTGAAAAACTGGTCCATAGCAATGGTGCTAGGTAGACCTGATCCTGAAACTCGGTCCCGTTCAGCGGGGCTTTACAGCAGCACACTGATCTTCCAGCTCAGATCCAGTTACTGGCCTGGAGTCAGTCAGAAGGAGTTGTTAGATTCGGCAGGCTTCCTGTGGAGAACTAGGCTGCAAAACAGCACAGAATAAAAAGCCATGCTCATCTCTGTATCAGCGGGCTGAATAAAGAGAGGAGAGAAAAGACTGGCTTTGGGGCTGGGTGTGTTTTTATTTTTGTTGTCCTCCTTTCTCTCCCTTTATTTAAGGAGCTAAGATTTTGTGGAAAGGAAGTCCCCACCTCTGTAAAAATTCTGTCAAGCTGCAATTCTGAATCTCCAGATGGTTTCTTCATGGGGACATGCTAGTCAAACAAACATACTTTCACTGTTCACTGTTACTCTTCCATGTTTTCTGGTGGAAACCCAGAAGACAAGGGCCACTAGAGAGTTCCCAATGTCTGGACTTCACAGTCTTTTTTGCGCTCACTGCTCCTGGCAGCATCAAGGCAGAGATGCTGCCACTGGGATTTGGGAGAAGGGGTCTCCTAGCCACCTGGAGTGCTGCATGCATCACCCTGCTGACCGACGTGATGCAGCACTCTCCTTGTAGCTGACCAGAAGTGCCGTGGGATCCCCTGCACTCTTCTTTTTATCAGTTCTTCTCTCCTATGGTGTGCGTGTCTCAGAAGCCATGCCGCCCCACAAAAATGTTCTAGAAGCCACCCCTCCTGGCAGTCCTCCTATTGCAGGTGGTGCAGGGCTCCCCTGCCCCCTCACAAAAAGTTCTTTTCCCATTTCTCATTGCCTTCATCCCCTCAGAAGATCTGTCTGTAAGCTACTGCTTGACAACCCATTGCAATCCATATCCAGCACTAATCAAGCCCTGGCCACTAGCAGGAGGTTGCACCAATGGGCCTTTCTGATTATAAGCCACAAGTAAAAGACAACGATGTTTGAGAATTTCAAATATAACTTAATTCTGGACTACAAGTCCTTCCAGTCCTGTGCTCTGTGGAGTCTTACACTCCTGACTTACCTCCTGGATATAAATGTCACTGAAAAAGAATTAAATTCCCTCCAAGGGAGGAAAAGACAGTACTTTCTTGTGGAAACTCATGAATGACAGCAGCTGAAAGTTAAATCTATTTGATCATTCTATAAACTTTCCAAGTCAACTTCTTCACTAGATTGAAATGTAGCAGTGGGATGTTGAAATGTTGAATATACGTGGGAGGGATCTACACTTTACAATGCAGGGAACCAGGAAACAGTGTTGTTCACAGTGTACATGTAAAAAATAATGAAAGTGAGTGCTTTCTTGCAATCAGTAAGGTATTGATTCAAAAAAAAAAAGAAAAGAAAAGAAAAGAAAAGAAAAGAAAAGAAAAGAAAAAAGAAAAAAGAAAAGAAAAGAAAAGAAAAGAAAAAAGAAAAAAGAAAAGAAAAGAAAAGAAAAGAAAAGAAAAGAAAAGAAAAGAAAAGAAAAGAAAAGAAAAGAAAAGAAAAGAAAAGAAAAGAGAAGAAAAGGAAAGAAAAGAAAAGGGAGTGTGAGAACATACCTCATAGTAAGGAAGATTTGCAGTCCACACATCTTGAATATTTGACTTGCACCTCAATTTCAGATGCCTGTTGAATCACCACTCCCAAGGTAAGAGCCTGAGCTCTTTAAGAAGTGAAGGGGTGGAGGTATTCACAGACACCCATCTCCCTGCACGGGTATCTTAGTGAGCCCATCTTCTTAAAATAAGAGTTTCAATGCTAAAACCTGGTGCCTATAATTGCAGACTGTTGCAACCAGCTTTATAACCAGATTGCTGATTTTTTTTTCCTCAGTGCAATTCCTTAAACTATGACTGTTGTAATCTGAAATAATTTTACAGTATGCTGTTTGTTGTATCTTTTATGTAGTTGTCCCTACTTGCAGTCTGTATATTTTAAATAGAGATGCTCAAAACATAATACACTGCTAGTACTGATCAAAGTAGTAAAAAAGCTGTGTTCTCTCTTGGCTTATTCAATGCATGCAAACATCTCTTGCTCTTCCCTTACTTCTCTATCTCACCGTTGTTTTCTTGTTTAAGTAATGTTTACTGTCATTATACATTTTTAATAAGGTGTCCACAGCTGTCATTTTTGCCTGGTTTACTAAGAAACTACTGATTCCGTCTTTCTGCCTGTCGGATAGTCCATTTCAGTCTGTTGCCATCTCAGTATCTTTTGAAGCCATTGCTCATTTTTAGCTGGCTTTGACAGAGGCATTGAAAGATGAGTTATTAAGTTTTTATGAGTTTTATGGAACTAAAGTTTTGCTAGGTAGGCAAGACAGGCCCACACCAGCAGGAAAGGTTTTTTCCACACTGTTGGAAAGACTCCAGCATGACTTTGATCTGTTTGGCTTGCCTGCTAGCTTGCTAGCACATGTGTACTGACCAGCTGGTCAGAATTCACACAGTTTGGAACAAACCCAGGCATATGATACAAATCATATTCCCCGATAGTCACCCTTTTGCTAGACTAGGCAATCCAAAGCCTTTTAGCTTCCTGTTGTGAAACAAGCTCTATATTCCCTGGGTTATCTGAACATCATTTTGTAACTATTGAGATCTAAACTCCTATCTCTTAACCATGGGTGGGCAGAACTACATATAGGAGTCCAGTTAAAGTCACATTAGGTGATATTAACTTGCTTGACTCCAGGCAGGACTATTTTGGCTGATTTATCACTCATTCTCAAAAGCAGAAAGAGAGTGCTTACATTTGTGCATCAAGTGTGTTTGAAGAATTGCTGAGGGCAGATGTCCCTTTTATATCCACAACTAACTCTTTTTTTCACCTGTTGAGTTGCACTGGAGCAAACTACCTTGTACCTTGACAGTGACATTTCTGCTTCTGTACATCTTAAAATGCCTTGAGCCATATGACGACTTTGAATCTCTGGCTAGTGACAACAGCTTCAGTGAGTCTCTCTAGAACAACGAAGACAACTTGTCTCAGTCTAGGACAGTCAGGAGTTACTGACTTAAGCTTTTCCTTTCTTTTCTTTTATCTGCTTGATGTTTCTAGCAGTAAGATCAATTCTATGTAGCTAGAATACATTTCAAGGTTGCATTCAGAATTTATCTTTTAAGGGAGATTAATTGTTGCTTGGCTTCTTCCTCATTTGCTTTATAAGAATAAATCTTCTTGCAGAAGCAAATTTTGCTGCTTGGCCATCAAGTCCTCCCTACCCTGCAGGGATAATGCTACTTTTTGAACAAGCTGTTACAGAAATTAGTCTTGTGATGTCTCTAAGTCTGATAAGAAAGGGAGAGATGAGTACAGGCAAGCAGCTGAACTAACTGGAAGAAGAGAAAGTGGAGCTCTTTCAAATGCTGGCTGTAGAGATGGCAGAGCATTTAGTGCTGGGCGTTAGAATTTAGGACTTAAAAGTATGCTTGAACTGCCATTTCTGTTTACTAAAATGTTCTCTGGCCAAGTCAGTGGATCTTCTGGTAGGTGTCCTTCGAAGTTGTGTCAAGAGAGAAAAACTGTCTTTCTGCCTGTTTGAAGCTTTGCTTTTTCAGATACACTGATGGATATTTAGCTGAAGTACCGCACATATGTTTGAAACTTCCTCATCATTAGTTTGGTTGATAAAGTGAAAAGAGTGAAATGGAAACAGAGGGTTTTTTTAACAAGGGATGATTCATTTTCCTAGCTGGCAGAAAAGTATTGAGTTATGCTATTTCAGATGAAAGCCAGTTTTCTGTGATGAAGGTGTTTTTCCTTTTATGTGGTAAGATGGGTGGACTATAAAGTACGTATAAAAAAGAGGAATAGGAAATATACTGCTATGAAAAGCTACACTGTGTGCTTCTTGTTAGGATTGTTTTGTAAAACTGAGTTGCTGAAAGTAATCCACAAATAGACTTAAAAATAAGCTTCAGAATTTTATTCTGAGTATCTCGTCAAGAACAGTAAGGGGAACATTGTGTATATTGACAGAAATTACTTTGTGTCAAGTATTCATTGTAGTTTCAAAGCTGCTACATTTTTAAGCGTGTTTGCAAAACATCTTTGGACCTCCTGGATCCACTGCAGTCATGATTATTTTGATCTCTTCTCTGAAGATTTCCCATGATTTCTGTTTATGAACATGAAAAAGGCAATCAGCTGCCTACATTTAGATAACCAGAGCTATGAGGAGCATCTGTTTTCCAGACATCTCTGTGTAGTACGTGACCTATGGTCCTGATTTGGCTGAAATCTGATAGCATTGTATAATTTTGCATGCCATCATTAGAACATTCCTCCGAGGGGCACCGGAACAAGCCCTGCGCCTGGGAGCGGCGTGTTTGGGTTATCTCCCCAGAGAGTCTTCCTGCTCATAAGTAAGCTCTGTGCAGAATCACACCCAGCACGTGCGGAGCAGTGCCCTGAGGATGGGCGCACAGTCTTTGGCGGGCAGGCACGAGCTGGCCTGCGCGCTGAGCCACACAGAAGCCATGCAGCAACGTTAGTGCGGTGATCAGCACGGCTTGCAGCAAGGTTTAGTAGCTGTGGTTCAGTCAGCCACAGCAATAGCTGCCTCAGCGCACAGGTTTGCACAATGGTTTGCAAAAAACATGCAGACAAGTCCCTCCCAGCTGTTCCAGGCCTACGCATGCAGAGAACTGAGGCAGAGAAAACCGGCATGTCAGCCACTAATTTGATGCATTAGGAGTGGATCAATAGATCTACTGTTAGATGTCGAGTCTCCTACATCTCCAATAAATGTGGTCTGGAGTTTTGACTCAGGCTAGGTCTAATCTGGTGTTCTGCACCAAATGTCTCTGGCACACACGTGGTTAGAAACTGTCTGAAGTTTGTTTTGGACGCTGTGGTTTGGACCCCCTCTTGGGGATGGAGCACATTTGGGGAGCACCTGGCGTGGTGCTTGAGATTCAGTGTCTCTGAAAGAAATCTAGTTTGTGTATACGAAAATCATTTCTTTTATGCAACAATGTGCAGTAAGTGTGAACAACTGGGGAATTTGATTCAAAACTGCTTTATTAGTCCAAGCCAAAATGTCAATGCAGACACAGCTGAATTCATTTTCTAATTATATTTGTTCGCTTGCTCAATGTTTCCTTAGATCAACAAGATGTGTACAATTCATGTAACTTAAAACCAGTGCCATTACATATGCATTCTCTTGAAAGAGCACTTAAAAGTAGCTTGAAATTGAGCTGTCATGAGGTGGGAAAATCCAAACTTTGTGTTTCAATGGCTTCTTCTGGAAAGAAGCATGAATTTTGTAAATATGAATTTTACTTACATTGGGTTGCTGCACAAGTAATGGATTTAAAAGCCAGAGAACCAAGTTAATCTAACAGAAGCTCTGAGATGGTGGTTACCACCGCAACGTGGTTGTTTACACAAACCTGACATTATATTTTTGTGACATTTTCACTGCAACATATACAGGAGGTTGGACAAAGTAAGTGATTTGAATGCAAAGCCTACCTAAATCCCCTGAATGCTTAAGTGCCTCTGCCTTTACAAACTTGGGGAAAATGCAGAAGAAGAAAATTATAAAAGACATACTTTAATTAAAATTATGGTTTCTAATCAACACTGAGAGTCATGCCCAGGATAAAAAGAATATTACTTATATCCACTGACATTCAGATAAGAAAAAAATCAACTATAAACCAAGTTTAAAGCTGATTCTTTGATCTGTGATTCAAATTAAATCCAGGCCAATAGCGACTGAGATCTATTATCAGGATCACCATTTCCTAAAATAGTTGAGGTGATGTCAGTCTGGTTTCCCTGAAGAGTTGTGAGCGTATCGCAAAACTCTCCCATCACACTTCCACCAGACCTGACAAAGAACTGAAATATTTGGACAATAGGCAAGTGGAAAAGCATAGAGACAGAAGTGCCATCTTAATCCCACTGCTGCTTTCATTTGAGTTTGGACAGAATAGTGAGACAAAGTAAGCAAAACTGCGGTACTGCACCTGTTCAGTATTGCACCTTCTCTCTGAGTTAGGATCTCTGGACCCAGGGCTCTCCAAGTCTATCAATACTTTTAAAAAAAAAAAAAGTTACTTGCATTTAGGTTGCACTAAAATTGACTAATAAAGTGATCTTTTAAAACAGTTTACCAATGTTTAGTACTATTCAGTGAAGTTCAGAGGTAGTAGCTGCAAACTCTTCCCATAAGAAAAGGGCATCTGTAAGGGTACCTTAAATGTTACCTCCAATGTAAATCCTCCCAGGAAGACAAGAAAATAATTAAAAAGTCTAAGTAACCTTATAACAAAATGAATTCCAACTTTTGACCTCATATTTTATTAATCAGGAGTGCCTTTATGATCTGGTATTGGACAAATCTAGGTTTACATCATTACACGTGAGGATAAAAGTTGTCTGAGCATCTTTAACCCATGCTGTCTGCAGAACTGATGCTGGAATTATTACATTGAAGTTACCACTCCAGATGACAGCAATCTAATGTGTTACCAGCCAAACAAGTATAAAAGGGAAAGATTTAAAAAAAAAAAAAGTACATTTCTGTAGCAATATTGAAAGTGTTTTGAAGCAACAGTTCATTCCTTACTCAGAAAAGCTGGAGGCTGAAAAGGTCTTCTAGATTGCCATAGTAACTAAAAGAATAATTTAAATCTGCCTTTTAAAGAGTTGTAAATAATGCAAGTGTAATATCAGTCACAGCTCATTGCCAATTCACATGCTCCAGAAGACAATTTGAAGAAGACTGAGATATCATAGTTCCTCTTGTAAGGAATTCCAGCATCATAAAATGGTGTGTCCAGATCTATCTCTTTCTCTGTTGTTTCTCTCTGTATCTGTCTGATGAGAAATAAGAACTTGTACAGCAGGCTTCATTCATGATTCTCTTTGCTGAAATGCTGACAGACATCCACTTCTGTTTGCCCAAAAACCATAATTATAAAGGATCAAGAATATTAATGCAACTCTCAGTATCTGTTTGTTGAAGGATATGCTGGAAGCATTACAGTGCTAATACACAGCTGCAAAACTTGTGTCAGGGTCTTCGGCATTATCTGCAAGAGCGGAAACATACAGATATATTGGTGCAACTTTCAATACTGTTAATAAGATTATCAGAGAAAATCTTTCGGATGGGGACTTAAACACAAAGACAAAATGGTACTGATGATTTTCTAGAGACTGCTAAAAGTTAAAAGGGACATAAGATTCTAATCTTGTGTGTTGGAATAAAAAATACAGCAGACCAAGAAATGCCTGAAGAACAGTATAGAGAGACTTTTTGTCGCCTAGAAAATAGAGATTATAAATAATTTGGAAGATATCCAAAATATAATTATGAATCGGGAAGTCACGGCTGAGGATTGTTTGTAAACTTGGAATTCTGAGCCAATTCCCACATGTTATTTTAATTCCATATGGTGTGCAACGATTTTATAAAATACAGTAAAACAGCAGAGTTTGATTTGTCAAAGCAAATGAGTGTGTGCTTTTAAGCATTAGGCCTTTGTCCCTTTCATGAGTAGGTGTGGAATTTCACAGTGTTCCTCCCCTTTGACTGGAATCAGATGGTACTGTATCTCCCAGGTCAATCTCTCACTGTCACGACAGTCTTAGCTTTTATTGATCCTGAGGAGACGGGGACTAACTCTATCAGAGATGAGAAAAGAGCCTTCCGAAAAAAATCTGAAAACTGTTTGTGAATTGAATAAACTGCTGCTTTGAAATGATTTTCTTTAGCAAACAAACAAACAACACACATTTTCATCTCATGTAATCTTTGTGAGGTGTCTTCAGATACAGGAAAAGAACAGATCCAGTTCACATCCTTTAGACAGGAATCTGGATAAATTTGCTTTCCTTCCACAGCCTTTGGCACCCAAATTCATTTTCCCTCTGGAGAAGCTGTGTTTTCTCAAAAACATCATTTTCTGCATGGTCTCTGGCTCTGAATTAGTATATTTCTTGTTAGCATTGCTGCAGGGCCTAGAAATAGTCTTTCTTTTGCTTCAGACTGCTCTTAAGCATAGGCAGCCTGATCTAAGAATATATACCTGGGTTGTTTGCACCAAGGCTGTTTGGCACTAGTCCAGGCAGCCTTTATGTCTTGTCCCAACGGGAAATGAGCTACTGCTGTCTTTGCTCCCCGTCATACGAGGCACCATCTCAGGAAACCTATACACAAGCCATATTTTGGAAACAGTAATATTCACCACTAACCTTTGCTGTATTTGTTGCAGGCACAACAGGACTGAATAGGAAAATTCTCTAGTATAGCAAGGATACATCCACAATAAAAAGACAGGAAAAAATAAAAATAATGTTGTGACAGACAATCTGTTAATATATATTCTATAAAAAGAATTAAGTTCTGTGAAAATTAAGATGTGAGCCTTTGCCTCTCCAAAGGTATGGGGACTTCTTTTATCCTGTGGTGTTGGTATGAAGTACGCGAACCCAACGATGGCTCAGGCAGGGAGAGATCAAGAGAAATAAGGTGGTTTAGGGTTGGTGTTAGTCTTGTGTTGAAGTAGCTAGGATGGGCATATGTCAATGCAGATGGGCATAGCACTAAGCCTTAGAAGAAAATTTAGATAGTTCTAATCAATAACATGAATAAGAGGACTTCCTTTAATGTAATTTCTGACTTCATAGCATTCTCTTAAATGAATATAATCCCTAGCCTATATATTGAATTCCTAGCACTTTCATTGCACTTGGAAGAGGCAAAGTGCTATGAAGTATTGATCATGTAGCAAAGAGCTGTTACTGAGTATTTAAAAAGACTGTGGTAGTTGGTGATTTTACTTGGAGGTAGGAAAGGTTGTATCCGTTTCCCGGCTCTTGTTTTTGGCAATGAGGAATTGAATCCTTGAACTGGGACTTCCATTGAGACAATTATTCTACGTAGTTCTCTGTTTTTCCAAATTTATTAGAAAGAACAGTAACAAAAGTAGTTCTGCAACAACCCCCTCAATTTATACACGGTGCACTTTTTTATTATCAGTGATTTCATAGGCGCTTCGCCTGACTCGCTTTCTCTATGGTGCCATTCTTCCTTTGTATTTTCATTCCACTGAGTTGAATTTGCTTTGCACAGGACTCAACTGCCCCAGCAAGGATACATTTAAAGGTAGATAATGGTAGGCAAAATAACAGAGTAAGAAGGGCTAAGTCCTTCTGACCTTTGTTACTACCTAGGAATTCATACGGTTGCAATTTGTAGCTGCAACTGGTTTTCCCAGTCCAGTTTGAAACCTATCAAAAAGGAAACGAAACGCTCAGGTAATCTGGACCCTACCCAGCTCAATTGAGATGTGTTGCCATAAAGTAACCGTACTTTCAAGTTCTGAGACTGCAACATGCAAAATCCGCAAACATACAAAGAACCTTATATACTGCAAGCACTCTGGGATCACGCCTGGAGACGTGAGGTTTAGAATAGCAGAGACCAGCCTGTCCAGATAGCCTGGGTACAATTACGGATACAGAGAGTTGTTCACCTCCCAGTCTAACAACTTGTCACCAGGGGCTTTGAACGCTCCTGTGCCCTTCCCATGGGATGTATAGATTTTCCTACCCACCAAATGTATCAGTCTCATTCTAACAAAGTTTCTGGGGTTAATTACTTAGAAATATATTACAGTATTAAAATCAGCTAATTATTTAAATTTTATTGCCATGGTATTATTGCAACGCAAACACTATGCTGGTCCCTGAGAAGGGAGACTGCAGTCAGATAACACATCTCAGAAGTACGAAAAGGACAGTTTTCAGGTCAAATAATTTCATATATCTATGATGCTGTTGTCTGTGTATCAGCTGTCTAGACTTATTTTTCAGTCAACAGAGGGACATTATTCTAAGATGCAATTAGTTTCTTCCTAAAGTAGGAGTCTAAAATTTGTAAATTAGCTCAAACAGATTTTTACAGTGTAGATACAAGGGGGACTCAGCCATCCAAGTCCACAGCCTAGGTGTGTCTATGTGAACTTGTTGGCTGAGCTTGCACTACAGTCAATGAATCTCTGGCTGACACAGCCAACAGAGCTTTGAGCTCAGTAAGTAGCTCACATTAGGGTGAACTACACAGCTGCCCAGGCTCCGCAGGCGGTATTTACTCACTCCATATAGATACCTATCTTATTTATGGCCACCCACGTTTATTTATTTATAATCTGGTGTTCAGTCCCACACCCACATTGTAGACACATTAAGGTAAATGTTTCATCCATAAGGTCAGTTGAGATGAATATATATCACATATTTATATGCTATCTATCATACCTTCTTCTAGCATCATAAACCACAACAGAACTTTCACTGATGAAGTACCATGTTTCCATAGTTCTTCCAGGTGAAACATGTTTCACAGCTCATTTTCAAGTTTTTCTCCAATATAAAGCCTTACTTAAGTTTTTAAAATAAAGAAGACTTTAATATATGTAGGCAGAGGACTTCCACTGTCAAGTTCTTTTGAGTTACTTTGTTTAAGAAAACAGGGCACTCAGTAAGTTGCAGGAGAGAAAAGCCAAAGCCAAAATAATGGAGATTATAGCTATCATATACACCTATTCAGATTTGTAAAACAGTGTAGACATCCATTTAAGTGTAAACATCCATTTGAGTGTAAAAGCATATGTTTAGCATACCTAAGATACTATTTGTACCCTACATGCTGTAAATTTGGTCCAGCCTAACAAATCACAATTAGAAATAGCAAGATGCCAGATCAGAGTTTTATTCCATTTGTAACATATCAAGTACAAGATTTCCCCATTCAGATCCAGATACCCTATTAGTTAACCGACAGATACACTGCTTCTTCATAGCGCACTGTTGGGTTTATCCACAACAAAAGGTTTATATGAATCATACATTAGTGGAGAATTATATAGATGTGAAAGCATGTATCATTTTCCCATCTGCAACTTTGCTTCATATTGCTATCTGTATTGATTTTGAAATAAAAACCCTTCTGTTTTTTCCCTAATTGGTTGCTCAGTTCCAGTTCCTTGTTCTGCCAGGGTCGCACAACTTTATCATGTCATCTGCAGCTACTAGCTGGCCTCTCCAAGCACTTGCTCCCTGATTGCTCTGTGTGCTAATCCACAATTCAGATGGTGCAGTCAAAACTGGGGCATTCACTAGGTATTGACTGGTTGCGAACCTGCTTCATTGCAGTTTGGACAATTATATCATGCCTTTTCCCCAGGACTTTTTTCATTTAAATGGATTGGACGTCTCTTGTTTTCAGCACTCATTGCTCACATCAGAATCTGCACAGCTGCGCTCTTGGTTATGTTACTTTTGCACCTCTGTGTTTCCAGAAATTCTCAACTGTTTTGTCACACCATAACTGAGGTTCAGGTAGATAGCAGGGCATCTGTGCTTCTCAATGCATTGCATGTATAAGGAAACAAATTATTTAAACATTATCCATTCGCAGCAGTGCTGCATAGGTATAAAACTCTGACATAACTTCTGTGAAGTTGTGCCAGTAGCTTTAGGTATCTGTTAAGTATTCTCTGAGCTTATCTCTATAAGAGTCATTTGCACATTTTAAAAATTCACTACAGTGTATGAGCCACTGGATATTTCAGTGCTTTGTTCAGTATTTCAAAGGACAAATTAGAAAAAAAATATTTGCATATTGAATAATTTTAGGTAATTTTAAAAGGCAATTTTAGAATCGAACCTCTTAAACATCTATTATTCTCAGACATTTAGTAGGAGAAACATTGCAAACAGTATATTAAAATGTAGAACAAATCTCTATTTCAGGAAAAAAAATAAAATAAATCCAAACATGTAAGTGTTTACTTAAAATCATCTCTCTTCAACAGGCCATTTAAACATACCAAAGCTCCACTGGAACGTCAAGACGTACTGAAGTGGCCTGACAAATAGTGATGAACTTTAACAAATGCTTACAGCTAAGTGCTTTGTTGAAACTGAATTCAGTGACGTAATGCCCACCCTGTAAATCATTAAATAGATGTAGGTGAAACTGTAAGGTATGAGCTTTAGCAACCTTAATAATGAATCTGAGAAATCTTCTCTGGTGGAGATATATTAATGATGATTAAAAACACATACACTATCTTCCTACAGAGTTATACAGTTTGATTACATTTAAGTACAAAAATTGTATTTTAAAAAGCATGTGTAGAAATAGACACACAATGGAGATTTGTATAAAAACAGTAAGAAAATTATTTTAAAAATACAACTTCCCTAGCAGCTGAGTATCTGTAGCATTAACTTTGGTACAGACTTAGACTATGTTGTAGCAAACGGTACAAAATTTGACCTTTTGATGCTATGAGTTTAGGGGGATATGGCCTTGATGTAGATTCTATTTTAATGCAGGTCTGATTGGATTATTACTATGGTCTCTACTAGCCTCAAAAAGCTATCAGGCAAAATATGTGAAATAGGTTCTTCTATATGTAAATTATCAAAACATTTGGATCTTGCCTTATGACAAGTTGTTTCATGCTAAATCTTATGGACTATATATAAAACATCAAAAACAAAATACATAACATTAGTTAATTCCACCTAGAAAACATTTTCTGGACAGCACATATGGAGAAAAATAAGTGACAAGCTTCAAGGAGAAGGGTTATTGTTTTTAAAGTTTCTTAATGCAGTATGCCCTGTTCCCAAAGGGAATGACTCATTATCAGACCTTCTCTTGACAAAGAATACTTAATTGTCACTCTGAACGATACTCTGTTGTTTATGTATTTCTGATTAGAATCTGACTACACTCCATTTGCGTAAACATGTAATGTTGCCACCAATATTCATCTATGAAACTCAAAAAGAGCTAATTACCCAAAGCTTAGAGTAATTGTCAGCATAATGGACAGAGAACATGGCTTTGAAGTAGGAAGTGTTAACAGAAGCTGCCAGTTGTTCAAAGATATCCAGTTGGATATGTAAAAAGCCGCGATTTCATTAGCATGTAAAGCTTTTACTGGGCAGAAAGCCATCCTGGTTAAAAAATGAAATGAGGAAATGAGAAAATATAAAATCAATTTGTAAAGACTCAGGTGGGAAAAAAGAAATTAATGACAGGGATTAAAAGTAACAAGATAGAAAAAACTTACTTGCTGGAATACTAGTGGACTACTGGATTAAATGCAGTAAAAGGGCCCTTTTAATGAGCATTAGGTGGAAAAGAAAAGAAGAATCTTTCATTAAGTACTCTTGAAGTATGGTGAGTACAGCAAAAAAAAAAATGTTCCATAGATTTCTGTTTGGTATTTGGAACAAAGGAGTTATGTATCCACATGAGAAAGTGGCAAAAAGAATGAATATCACCTGCAAGAAACCAAGCGGGGCAGGATCTGTTCAAACTAAACATCAGCCTTTAACAGAGTTAGACGAGTACCTGTCTTCGGCTGCTAACAATGTATTTCTTTAGGTCATGGGAAATTCCAGAGGAGTATTGTCAAAATTTTCAGTTTTTACAAGCTTGAAAGAACCTGTTGAGTAAATAACAGATGTCATTCATAACCATAGCAAAGAGATTGCTAATTTGTGGTCTTATCCATAAAAATTAGAGGTTAAAGTATAATTAAGATCAGTCACCATGGTATCACAGAAAGTAGGTCTTGCTAAAGTTCTTTTGTTGGGGACCTGTCTGTGCTCCTCAGCTTGCTTTGAAAAGTTTATAGCTCTGAGTGCTGAGGACAACTATGTTCACATAATAGCCATTGATTTCTTCAAAGCATTTTAGTCAATACCATAATCACACTTTGATTTAAAAGAACATCCGTTATATGCAATTAACATTGCACGGATTAAAAACTGACTCACTGGTGGATCTCCAGATGTCACTGCTAATGAAAAGACATAAACAAAGATGGTTATTGTGATGAGTTTTTTTTTACCCAGAGATTGATTTTTTTTGCCCAATACTTTTATCAATGATCTAGACAACATAAAACATTATGATAAAGTTTGCAGATAATAGTAAATATTGAGGAGCGTGTATGGCTTCTGCCAATGGGGTTGAATCATCTGATTGAGAGTTACAGTCCAACAAAAGACAAATTAAAGGGGACAAATACAATGTATTTCACATGGGATCTGACAGTACTAGCCGTATTATAGGATAGGAGACTCGGGGTCAGAAAGGAATTTTACAAGGTGAGGCTTGAGAAGCGCAGTGCATGCAGCTTATCAGAGACTGAAGAGAATTAAACTGACCGCCAAGCACAACAAGAAGGAAATGAGAGATCTCAGTCATGGCTGGCTTTTCAACCTGGATGTCAAAGGTACGGCACTGTTTGGCGGCTGGAAGTTTGAAGGATAAAAACAAACCCGAAATGGGAGACATCCTGCTATCAACAAACATAACTGTTGGAATAGGTTAGTGGGGAAGGCGGAGGACTCGTGCTTACCAGGTGCGTGAAAACCTCACTGGAATTCTTCCCAACACACGTAACCCAGCCTCTTTTCGGGACAGATGGTCATAGTGCTGCCTGCTCCTTTTGGCTGAGGAGTCCGTGCGGTTACGTGTATACAAGTAAACTGCACAGGGCAGTAGCTTGGGCTCAGCATTGACCATTGGCATTGGACCCTGCTGTTTAATGATTAGCTAGCACATGGTATAGTTACACGGCAATTTCAGACACTACTGAGCATGTAAACAGGCAATACCATCCCCTAGCTCAGGGAATAACGACACACACCAGGCAGTACAGAGGTGGCCGGCCTTATTGGGCACAGAAGAACGTTTAGCAACGTGTGTGCAATGCACACCATGTCACTTGTCCATAGGGTCAGAGAAGAGTCCAAGGCCTGTCCTGTTTAGCAGGGTAGCGATGTCCCTTTGCAGGTCTGCTGGAGAATACCAGCACCGTATTGCCCTGAACGTGTTCATTACATTTGTAGCTCTTCATTAAGACAATGAATGTATTAAAACCTTGCATGTCTGGACTTCAGCTGGTTGGCTGCCATAGGCTCCTTTCTGATGCACAACAGCCCAATTGTATTTTGGGGGTTATCTCCCTTGCATTTTCTGTTAGGATCATCTGGAGATATGGCACCACTGTAGATTAAATAAGAAGCCAACCCCTACCAGGCCCTTGGTCAACCCTAGTTTCTCCCTTTCCTTGAGTATAGCACGCAAAGCTCAGCCTGCTGCAGGATAAGATAGCTTCTGCTGTGACTGCTGAAAATGAGTAACAAAGTCATTGGGCTGGCTCTCTGTGGCTGTGTCTAGATAAAATTTAACAGCACGTGGCATATGGTGTCCGTAATCTATTTGTCCTCTATGGGCTTAAGTGCTGAAATATTGAAGGTCTGTGAAACTTCCTAATAAATATATTGCCAGAGCATTCGAAGTATTATTTCCAAAAAGCATTCCAAACAGATGGGGCAGATGGTCCAATTGTCATATGAACAAATTTAATGTCACATACATGAAAAAAAAGGCACCACAAAACTTGCAAAATAGAAATTTTCAGACTTTGTTTCCTTGGCTGATTGCTTTGCACAAACTTTCGGTGAACTGTTTATGGAAATCTGATGCTCCAACATTAAGTAATAAGCAGTTTAATCTATTAACTTGTATGAGCTCATAGGTAAGTTTTGTGTATTTTCTCATTATCAAAGAAAATAAAAGAAAGAAAGGATGAGGTACAGCACTGGCTATGAATCCTGATGGCTTCTGTACGTACTTATAGATGCCCACATATAGGAATACTTCACACTTGGGTGATTTTTTCTGTTCTTTACAAAAAAATGAGATAGGGCTGAACTGACTTGACTGCCGTTGAAACAGCAGTTTAATCTCAGCTTGTGTAGACAGGTATAGTGTCAGTGAAAGCATGCCAATTTCCCCGAGCTGCAGCACGGGAGCGTATAGATACTAAGAAGTTGTAAAGTTTCTTTAACCTAGTGGTCTTGGAAATCAATGGACAAAAAGAGTTCTTGCCTGGACTTATGAGTTTGCCAGAATGGGCTGTTGGATTTTCATGGTTATCTACCATATTTCAACTAAAAGCATGGCTTATGCTAGTATGGGCTCAAGTTATTTCACTTCATACATCCTCCCTTGCATGGAATTCCCAAACTGATTGGAGGCTCCAGAGGAAGGGGCTGCTCAGCGTACAGCCTGCGCGTGCCAGATTTTCGCTGTCATGTAAAAGTTGAGCAAATTACTGGAATCCCAATATTTGAAATTCATGTGTGAAGACACATGAGGGCACCACTGGGCGGGGGATGGCTGCTGATGGGAAATTAATGTCTACTGGCACCTTCTGTGGGCTGGCTGCATTGACCTCCTGGGCTCCACGCATGTGGCACTGCTGGCTTTGCAAGTGCCTGAGGTGCCGGTGGCGCGGCAGGGCTGCATACAGTGGAGACCAAAAGAACGGATCTCAGACTCTGTTAAAAAAATTGACAGATCTGCTTTAAGTGTACTCAAAACATCTGGTTATGATTTTAGCGTTTGTAAATATTAATGGCCCTACTCATACGCCTGGTTTGGTATGAGACTCAAGGTACGACACCTTCAGTCTTTGTGATATGCCATTAACAAAAAGCAATAAGACAAATAAGACAAAAAACCTGCAAATATTAAAGAGTTAATGGTATTTTATTTTGCCTTGTTTTCTCATAAATTTTCTTGACTACATCTCTCTAAGTAAGATAAGACTGACTAAGCCTCATTAAACTGATTCAGAGGTTTTTTTAAGAAACATGCAAAATTAATGAACCATGTTCTGATATCAATAAGCCACTTCATTGTTAATCTGTTGCTACTGAAAGATACTCTCAATCGGTGGAGAGATGATCCAAAATTAGCAAGATAAGGGCAAGTGCTAGGTAAGTGCTTAGGAAGGCATGAAATTTATACAGGGAATAAATAGCTGGCTGCAGAAGGGTGCTATTGATGCTCACCCTGAACTGAATGAGTCAACTGGAAGTTGCCATTGCCACAAAGAGATCTTCCTGAGGGCTGTATTAGCAAATATGCTACACGTGAGGTACAGGTAATTGTTCTACTTTTTTCATTACTGGTGAGGCTCAGCTGCTCTACTATGCCTATTGTGAACATCACATAGAACTGTCTTGAGGAGACCAACAAGAATGATAAATGCTTGGAAGACATGACAATTTGAAGCAAAAAGAGAAATCTGAGGAGAACGTTTACTTCATGATACCTTTAGCTGTATGCACGAAATAGTGTCATAAACAGGACACAACCACAAGAAGAAGACAAAATTTAATTGGGTTACTTTGCAGAAAGAGAAGCTTAGGCAAAAACAGTTAATGGGCACAACAGGTTGCCTGGAGATAATACGCTCTTCACTTGAGGTTTTTAAAAGCACGGCAAAAAAACATGTTAGACTCGACCTGAAATATATTTAATCCTGCTTCACTCTGAGTAGATGCCTAATAGAAGGCCTCTTGAGATCCTGTATTTTATGATATCAGCTGTGTACTAAAATCTTATTGATGGAACATCCTGTTGAGGCTTTTTGCATATTTAACAATGTCTTTTTGAGTTCTCTCTTCTCTCATGTAATGAAGAAAAAAAAAGTGCCAGGGAAATGTTTTACAGCCATGGTTATTTTCCCTCACAGAACTGCCATTCACCATGGCCAAAACCGTACAAATGGAGGCACCTCTACAAATGGGTAAAGATGTTGCTGGTGCTGCTCCTGGGTGCCCAGAGATGACAGTCCTCAGCAGTGGGATGAGCTGGAGCAGCAGCAGCAGGAGCAGCAGCAGATTTTTTTCTTGCTTTTTTCTTTTTTTTTCTCCCCCTTTTCAAAGCCATTCTTCCCCCTACCAACTGGGGGAGGGTGCACATTGTACTGGGTTCTTCATGGTGGCATCCCCAGCTAGGCTCTGGCTGATCTTTGTATTTATTCTACATATTATATTTCCCTTTCAAAGCAGAGCGATATTAACATACTTTTTCTAATTGGTTATAGTCACCTTTCTTCATGGGGTCACCTTGAACAAACTGGTTAGAACTGCTTTCCAATTAGCCTTAAAATATTAATTCATCACTCTGCTCATTACTTTTTTTTTTTTTTAAATCTTTTCCTCCCTTTTTCAGCCTCTGAATGCTGAAAGAAGTGGATGAATCTAAAGGCTTACTTTCTTTCTCAATATGTAACACATCTTGCATGAACAAAAACCTGAAAGTTCAAAGTTGCAAAAGACCTCAGGGATAGATTAAAAGAATTTAGTTGATAAATCGAAGTGCAGATGCTTTCTGATTTACTTTTTTTCCCCTTGCATTGTGATGCTATAACAGTTTAAATTCATCTAGCAAGGGGCTGCTGTGACCTTGCTCCTGGCTGTGCGTGACCATCTCCTTCTCGTCCAGTCTTCTGGAGAGCCTGCTCAGTGCTGGAAACGCGTGGAAACAAATAATGGGTTTTGTCAGATGAGGCTTTAGCCCTTCCAGCTCCCAAAGCTGACCCTGGAGCAGGGGTCAGCTGAGAGAGTGGGATAGTGTATGTATTCCTGAAGATCGGGAAACACTTCACTGTGCGGGTGACGGAGCGCTGGCACAGGTTGCCCAGGGAGGCTGTGGAGTCTCCCTCCTTGCAGATCTTCAAAAGCCACTTGGACGTGGTCCTGGGCAACCTGCTCTGGGTGTCCCTGCTTGAGCAGGGGGTTGGACCAGACGGCCTCCAGAGGTCCCTTCCCACCTCAGCCATCCTGGGACTCTGTGATGCACAGACGGCGTGGAGGAGGCAAGCGCGGGGACAGGTGACCCCCGGCCGTTTTGCGGCGTTTAGGGAAAGCCGCCAATCCTTGTCCCACGCAGACCGCCCTGCAGGTCTACGGGCCCAGCGAGAGCAGGGCTTTTTTCCCTGCGAACACAACTCAAGCCGAGCGCGAAACCACCCCAGACTTTGGACCGCAACCTGGGCGGGACGGAAGCCCAGCGCGGCGCTCGCTT
>VXAL01006524.1:110528-130730 GCA_013399475.1 Chauna torquata | reverse complement strand
GCGCGTTACCCGCACGCTGAGCGTCCTCGCCCCAGCCCGCGCGTGTGCGCCCAGGGAGCGGGCACACGCACACGCACATGGAATGTGTGTGCACACGCGTGGTTTCGGAGCTATGACGACATCGCCTGCAGGCTCCTTTTCCAGATGTTTTCCTCTCTGTTTCCCTTCGGCGTGTTCGCCTTTCTGCTCAGAGGTGAGCTTCGCAGCAGGAGCGGTGCGGAGCGCGCAGCAGAAGCGGCAGCAAGGAGCGGCTGGGCCGCCTTTAATTCCGCCACGGCCGCGTGGGGTTAGCACGCTGAAGCGGTCGTGTCGCGCCTGGTGTACCTTGTTCGGACTTGCAGATTTTCACAGCAGCGTGGACTTGCAGGCAGTAGCGGAAGTGCAATTAATTTCAAGCACGTGACTTGGCCTAGCGCTTATCACTTTAACGTGGCGTTCATACCTTAGTAAACACGCACGGATCTAGCTATCTGTCCTCGCTTTTCCCTTCTTGTGTGCGCATACCGCAGTGTGTATGTGTACACGAATGAAAAATGTACCTGTAGTAGGCTTTAGGGCCAAATACATATGTAAACTTTTCTGGGAAATGCTCTAAAGTTACTGTCAAGGACTGATGGAAAGCCTCTCTGACACAGTTTTTGACTACATTTAAAAAAAAAAAAAGTTGCTTCAGCAGCGGTGATGCCAGTTTGTAACTTGTAATGTATTGGGTGTTAAGGCTGTTTGCATACACACACTACAGCTGGTACCGCTGCTGGAAAGCATGCCGTTCTTCCTGCAGCGGACAAGGCCCTTTTGTGTAGCGTCAGCTTTGTAGGCTTTTAGAGGGTACGTGAAGCCTGGGAAGAGCCCCGCCGCCTCTCTCTTCTGTGACGAGGAGGGCTGGGGGTGCCAGCTGGTGTTGCCCATCTGACAGCGGCCAGAGCCCTGAGGTGGGGCACGCCAGTCTTCGGCACTTGCTGTTGTTGCTGGTGCATGCGGCGGTTCATCTACGTGCAGGTGAAATTTGGAATAGTAATGGGCTGCAGTAGTGTAAGGGTCGGTCAGTCTGTCTGCCTGAGGTAACTTGCTGGACGGTAGCATTATAGTGATGTTTTTTCTGTAGCTGAGGAGGTTGGCTGTTTAGTTATGGTA
The DNA here is from genome assembly GCA_013399475.1 of Chauna torquata. NCBI lineage: Eukaryota > Metazoa > Chordata > Aves > Anseriformes > Anhimidae > Chauna > Chauna torquata. Next base: position 129,596 of record VXAL01006524.1, on the reverse strand, counting down.
CCCCTTCTGTCACCAAAGGAGTGGTACCTCCGCACTGCGCAGGTACGTGGGTGGGCCACGTGGCACGTGTCACCTCAACACACTTTGCCTCTGAAACTTATCTCCTTTATCCTTTATGGCCCTCTTTGTAGAAATGACCTAATTTTAGACCTCAGCAGACCTGCCAAACTCTCAGATCTTTGGCATTGGTCTGTTTGGGATTGTGATGCTGAAATCTTCATTTGAGCATCATTTTCTTAAATTTGGCTTTTGCAGAATAACAGTTGTCATAAGAAGATTAAAAATAAAGTCTACTTGCTGTTAACACTTGGTGGGTGAAATTTTCATCTTGTCTGCTACATCTGGTCTGTAGTTTCTGTGCTAGTTGCATAGTCTCTAGAATTGTAGTATGCAGTACCAAATAGACTACCTTTTCTACTGACCTGGGGATTCTCAAACTGTGGTACATGTACCACAGCAAAAGTGGTATGCGAGTTCTGCCACCAGTGACATGTGACTGCTCCGGATTTGGGAACCTTCATAGTCCTGCTTTTTCTTAGCTTGAAAGCTCAACTACAAGACAGCTGAAAAAATTCCATTAACAATTTATGGGAGGAAGAAGAAAAAGCATACAAAACTGGTATTCCCTTTGCTGCCCGATGGTGTTAGATGTTTTTGCATCCTCTGGGTAGCTCTTGGAATCTCAGCAATGCTTTATGATTATTTTACTCCTTACACTGGCGATTAAAATTACAGAGCCTGATTTACTTAGGTTTGGCATGTTCTTACTGAAACTGACGCTGTGCTAGGTGAACGAACAGCCTGCTTGTTTATACTACCTTCCCCTCCCCCCTTTAATAGGCCCCCATAGATCATACTGTGGTACTAGTAAAAGGTTTCAGATTTTGGTCAAACCTGCCAATAAAAACAGAAACAAAGAACTATGAACCATATTAAACCTGTTATCGAATCAGGTATTTTAATACTGTCAGTTATCACGGTAGAAATCTCACTTCAGATGGCTCCATCCAGTCCTACAATCACACTTACTGCTCTTCTATATTTTTTTCTGGCAGTTTATTGTTATGGTGCTGGAGTACTCAGGACATATGTGAACACACTACTTTCGTCTTTCCAGAATTGTAAAGTAACCTAATTGGCTTCCAGATCTCACTGTATTTTTCCTCATGGCTCTCTATCATATTTCAAACTCTTTCTGTCTACTCATTACTTATTTCCAGATGTCTCTTACCAATCAAATCTTTGCTGGATCACTTTTCCCCGCATGAATTATTATTCATTTTCTTACAGGCATCCAAGAAATCAAAATGCCTGATGGAATTTTTTCTTTCTTTTTTTTTTTCCCCCTCCATTACCTTTCTTCAGTATTCTCCCACGTTCATTTGCAACTTTATGTAAGTAGAGGTAGTTAGAAAGTGTTCATTAAAATGTCATTGAAATGAAAGTCAGGAAAGGTGTTGATCAAAAATATTTTTCATTTTCTAGTCACTCATTTCTGGTAAATAATGAAAACAAAAACAATCTCCTTTTTCCAATGGTGATATTTCCCTTCTGCTCTTTGCGTACTCTTGATCATTATGGATGGATTATTTGAGATATCTGTGTTTGACACCTTCAAAGCCTCAGAAAAATGCCATACTGAAACACTCAACTAAATTCAGAATAAAAATGTAGTTGGGTATGGCTCAAACAAATACAGGTATGAAGGAAGAGCAGACTTCTTCAAAGAGCTGGAAGTGTTGAATAACACAACAGTTTATCCCTGTCTTGCAGCTGCGGACCAACATTTTTGGCTCGTGCTCAGTGACTGATGGAAATGATTATTGTCAGGGATGATTCTTCTCTGGAGCCCAGGGTGGCCCTTTTGCTGCCCAGAGCCTAGGCCACAGAGCGCTTTAAGATTGCAAGTAGGGTTTTGAGCACTGGGAGGATGCAGTTTGGAAGATGGGAGGATGAGCGCTGTGCTGGTATGCAGCTGTATTGCTGGGGAAAGGCACAGCACGTTTTGGAATAACAAAATTTCCTAGAGTGGAAGACTTCATGACCTACTACAGTGTATCACAGACACAGGTCGCTCTTTGCCTGGATAACGCTGAGACAGCAACACTGTCATTGAGTAACGTTTCAGTATGAAAGTATAATGTCAGTGTAAAGTCCAGAAATACTTCTGACCTATGACCAGTTGGGATCATGCATCTTAAAGCAACAAAACCAGAGTCTGTAGGTGGCTGCAGACTCTTAAAAGTGTTTTCCTTTGCTCACTGGTGAATTCCAGGCTTAGGTTTAACTTCAATTCAGCTGCTCCTCAGCAGTGGGTCATTTTGATGGTGCTGCAGCTGTTTGTGCTGAAGGATAAATAGGTCTGTTGTCTCCATATTGGGAGAATTGGAGACTGTTTCTGACTCGTTCACTTGCTGGTTTAATGCTGATGTTGGAGAGTAGTGTAGAGAGAATTAAGCTTTGTAGGTCTCCACTGGGGAGGGAACGAGGGATGGTGGAGCAGCTTCCCACTACCAGATTATGCTGCTGCTTGTTTGCAGTCGCTCCTAGCTTATCCAGGAAGGACCCAGACTGTTTATCATATTTTTGTGGACCCCCACCCTCTGGTGACAGACCAATATTTCATGCCTGATGGTATCAAAAGGAGGTCTGGGAGGTAGAGTATATATGAACCCACATCTCCTCTGATAGGAAGCCACTTGATGGGCAGGAAGGTCCCTGTCCTCTCTTGAGTTTGGTGTCACTGGTCCGTAGGCTCAATTAAGTGAGCTGATAGCTGGCTTTGTCACAGAGTTTTCTCAGGAATGGGAGGTTTTGCACTAGCCAGTGTTTGCTCGGGACAGGAGATCCATGGTGAGTTTCTTCAGCAATGGTAAAACTGGTTACATTTTCAAGGAGGAAGGAAACTTCTGAGTATTTTGTTAAAAGATTTAAGACTGGAAAGAGTATGGGTTGAATTCGCAAGTCTTGGAGGAAGAAATTGTTTTGAGATACAAGGATGTCTAAATGTACTTGACTTGGTTTGTAAGTGAGCTGTTAGTAGCTATGGGTGAAGTGCATTCTTGTTAGCTGAGAGGGGTTTCCAAGTGTGCACAAGGTTATTATGAAGTAGGATGTTTCCCTGTGATGCTCTATGTTTATATGGACATTATAGGTTCTGAGCATCTATGGCATTAGCATAGGCTTTGATGAATTAGTTATTTGGCCTTTATTTGCTGTCCTCAAATCTGGAACTTCTGTCCTGTGTGTATATATGATGAATTGTCGAAACATCAGGGTCATTTTTGGGTATGTTACTGGAGCAGTGGTTACCAGAGCTTGACTGTGTTTATGATCAGTGCTAGTCACACCAGTTAGCAGTTCCCTGAGCAGGCAAGCCCTTGCCACGGCCTTTTGTGAACTGTGTAAGACTTTGGAGTTTCCCAGCCTTTGTTCTACTAAGGCTTTCTCTAGTTCCTGGGAGACTAGAAGTTCTTCCACTAGCTTGAATGAGGAGATGCTTTTTCCAAAACAGCAGTAATGTTGTGATACCTTAATCTTCAACTTCTCTGTCAAGGGTCAGGTCCAAAATACAGCCAACTCTGCAGGTTGGACCAGAGGTGACCTGTGAAGGTGTCAAGGGAACTATGAGGAAACTGGCTTTTCATATAAAACATAAAAAGATGAATTTGGGAGACTTCAACGTGTTCAGCCTTGTCAATGTGCTTGTTGAAATTCCCAAGATTTATCATTATGGTACATTTTGCTGCCTTCTGTTACAAGGTATTAGAGTTAGCATTCCTAAATCTGTTTATTTGTTGTAGCCTTTAAGTGAATAAATGTTAACTTTAGCTTTTCAGATTAATGAAATATAAAAAAGATGCCTTACTAGAAGTGCCTTAGATTCCATGTTTGCAGAACAGGTGAATAAAGTGCTTCCTGCCATCTGCTTGTGCCTAAGTCTTTGACTAAGCATCATGAGAAGGGGGGGAAAAGACGTGGGATTTAGATCTCCCCTAGACAGCTTTGGGTGATGCAATGCGTATCAGGTATTTCACTCTTGGGATTCTGTATTGCCTGTTGGCAGTTAGAGATAGGTCTTATGTTGCTCAATTCATTCACTTAATTTCATAATGCTTTATGCTCTTTGCTTCCTGTTCGTGGTGGAGTGTATTTCTAGTGCTACTCACAACTTTCAGAAGATATCTGATTTCTCTGGTTCCTTTCCTAATTTCTTGAACAGTCTGTTCCAGTTTATGCCATGGTAGATAAAGTGGGCTCTGCCATATGGATTGCTAGATGCTACGGGAGAGGCATGGATACCCCGATATTCTTTCTGGAGGTACAAGCTGTTGAATCCTGGGAATGGTTAGACATAGAAATGCATCCTGTGGGAGCAGTGGTGAGTGTGGACAGGAAGGGTGAGGGCCTAACAGCTGTAAAGGTAACATTAGGACACAATCCAGCAGAACGAGATATTGTGAGTGGCTTCAGTCAGTCATTTTCTTGAAATAACCCATCCTCGCTGTCATGAATTAGAGGAAGAGGAAAGAAAAATCAATATGCTTTCTGAGCTGTAAAGCGACCGACCTCTTGACTAATAGTGTGGCAATAACTGGAGGCTGGAGCTGGGTGGAGCTCAATACTCCTCCCTCATGAAATGTCAGAGTGGTTGGTAGTCTGAATTGTGGTGATGGCCCTAGGGCTGACAGGAGGATTATTACAGCATTGTTCTTGCTTTCTAGAAAGCTTACCTCATGCTTCTTTAAAAATTTCAGAGATGATTGAAGCAATTTTTCTTACAGCGGTACCAGCGGTGCCAAACCAGCTTGGGCTGGTCCCTGCTGCTGCTGAGACCCTAGTGGAGGAAGTCTGCTGCTGGAAACAAACTGGAGACAGGGATGATGTCAGTTTGTGGGATGTTGTGCACAAGGCTTTTGGGATTGAGACAATGAGTATTCTAAACTGGAGGAATGATTAAAACTGCTGCAGTTCTACTTTGTTTACCTCAGCAGTATTTTGTTGGGGGGTTGTAGTTATTTGTTGCTTTCTGCGTAAAAACCTGAAAAACGAGTAGAATAAATGGGAGTTTTTAGAGCTGCCAATACACTTCAAGTTATGTTGTCTCAGAAAGAAATCTTTGGACATGGCTATAACTGGAAATGTCTGCATCAAATTTTGGTTTCTGAAGGATATATAAAGAAATCCTACAGAACGTAAGCACTGGTAACTTCCTTCCTTTGTTGTTCAGGTGTCTTTCAGTAGCTGGAAGGGTTTTTGATGAGATATTGTGTGGCTTGGTGGTAGATATCTTTATAAAATGGAAGTGCGCTCAATACATAAAATATCTGAGAGGACAGAAATAGTAGAGCCCAAAATTCTGTGGACCTTTCTGTGCAGGATCTGGGGCTTTTAACCTATCCCTTCTGTCAACAGTTCAAAGAAGAATCAAAAGAAGCAAAGGCAAAACACTTGAGTGATATTCACTTGTATATGCTACCAAAAGTAAAGGAAAGCGATAAAGCTAATGTCTCTCTAGCTCATTAATTGGGAACTGAGCACACATTCACCGCTTTGTCAAAGGTGGTACGTCCAGCTCAGGTGAGGAGCTGTTGCCATGCCTAGATCCAGTGTGGAGCTACCATTATGAACAGGGGACTGGACTGAGGGAGCTGGGTGTTTTGTGTCAAATGAAAAGGCTGAGGGACAATCCAGTAGCTGCTTACAGCTACTGAAGGGTGTGGTTATGAAAGTATTAAAGCCAAACTCTCCCAAGTAGTGCCAGATGATGGCAAGGGGGCAATGGCAACACATTTTTGCTTTGTAGATTCAGGTTGGGCACTGGGGAAATCTTTTTTACTGGGAGGATAGTGCGGCACTGCAGCAGGTCTTCCAGAGAGGCCAATACCTGTCCTTAGAGCTTCTCAGGACTCATCGAGATGGTGCCACAGCTGAACTGACCTGCTGTTGATGGTAGTCTTGTTTTGAGTTGGAGGCTGGACTAGGTAACCCCCAGAGGTTTCTTCTAACCAGCGTTTCTATGGGTCTTTATTTTTTGGGATCTGAGCCAGTAATCTTTGTACAACTTCAGACCAAGCTGGTCAGCTACTGTGGGATACTCAGTGGTCAACTTAATTTCATGTCCTTAATACTGCTTTTGTAGTTCATGCAATAATGCTTCATTGACCAATATTGAAATCAGTACTGTCGTCCTAAGTATTTATGACCCGATGACCTGCAGCTTGTTTTTGTCAGTGGGTTTCTTTTTGTCTCACCCAGCCCAGAGAGGAGGGCAGAACTCCTTGTGGGGTTAATACTGCCCAAATAGGCAAACCCCTAGTCATGGGCCTGCCAAAGTTGGCCTCACAGGATGAGGTGCCATCGTGATCACCGAGAGGGCAGGTAGACTGTGGTGAAACTGGCCTTAAGATCTTAAGTGCATAAGACTGTATACTGACCACAGCAAAGGGTCTGTATAATCTTCATCCTGTACTTTTCCTCTACAGTCCCCTTGGCCTAGTGCTACCTATAAGCCAAAGGTAGCAGACTGGATACCTTCTAATCTAATTTTACCTCTACTGATATGTATTAGTGCTAATATTTAATCGTTATTAGAGTTGGTGCTAGGGCGAACAGCCAAATGAATTGCTCTGTCAATTTTTTATTTAATTTTGTGTGGGCGAAGAAGAGAAGAGAGTCACAGAAGCGGTAAAGTGCATAGTGCTGGAAAGCTGGATGCTGTCTGCTTACAGAGTTTCCGCTACAAATAAACTCTGTTCTGTCTTTAGACCTCTAGCGAATGAAGTAGTGTGTGCGCTTTGATTTTGAGGCATTCTTTCTGTCATTTACTTTATTTTTGAGGTGGTGGGATTAAATCTGGAAGTGTGCTGCTGGAGCCATACTGTCATCAGAGATTAGGTTTTTGGGTGCCATTTTATCCCACACCTAGTGATTCTGCTAGAGGACCTTGTTTCTTGCTCTTCATTACTGCTTGTTTGCTTGTTTTTCCTGAGTGAAAGCAATTCTTGTTTCTTCCTCTGTGTGCAGCTATTTCTTGGTTTCTGTTAGCTTAATATGACATCAGGAAAAATGAAGGTCCATGATCATGTATATTTATATAGTGTTATGCGGCAGAATAATTAGGTAAAGAACCAAATGTAATGTTTTAAAACATTAAACAAATAAAAACATTCTTGTCGCTTCACAGTAACCATACAGCAAGCTGAAACAAATCAACCTTTTTTGAGGTGAAAATTGAAATTTGGTGTCAAACTCATGACTGTTTGAATGCACATAACTCTGATGTTTAAAGAGAAGCTTGCCTATGTGAACACAAACTCATAGACTTCATAAAACAGAGCTGCCTGCTAACCAAAAGACTAGTTGCTTGCCAGCAGTTCACTTGGCATAGCTTTCTCCTACCTGTCATCCATACTTCACAGAAAGAAAGAAAACCCTGTGCTTACATACTCCAGGCCTGTCCTACTTGCCAAAGTAATGCTTTGTTAATTACATGGAGTCCTCTACTCTTACATGTGCAAGTCGTTAATTGCTGTAAAAGAGTGAGGGATTCAATCCTGCTCTGATTTTTATAAAACAAAAATTATTCAATTGCTTCTCATTTTCTGTGAAGTCTCCTGGAGCCTGTTTTTTCTGCTTACAGTGGAGATTGCTTGCTGATTTTGCTGCATGCCCCTGAGCCTCTACCCTACAGGCTCATGCTGTTAAGTGGCAGCTTGTAGGGAAATGGCAGCTAGCGTCACCTGCTAAATAGCAATGGGACATTTTGCACCTACGTTGCAGTAGCGTGCAAAAACAACAGAATAATTTTAACCAATTAGAGTGAGTTGAATTATTTTTGTGCTAATTGAAGATGGAGAAATTCAAAATGCAGCTTAGTTTCAGTGGCATCTTTTTCCCCTTGTGTTTATAATGGAGTAATAAAATAGAGCTCTTGGATTTAAAGGATAATTAAAGAGTTGTCATTACATCACTGGTTAAAAGACTTATTATTTTCAGCCATTGCTTGAATTATGTGCAGGATCTGGATTATGTTAGAGGCTGATAACTGAAGCTTCATAGCAAATTAAAAAAATATTTGGTTTACCTGCAGCAAATGTAATTGGAATACTTTTTTCAGGTAATTATGTGAAATATTATTTCTGGTAACTTAGAAACTTTTTAGAGGACAAATCTTATTCTGTTTCTTCCCAATAGGTTGATTGTTACAGGATGCCAGCAAATTCTAGCTTCTCAGGATAAGAGGCAGAAGTTTAGTACATGCATCTTCCACCTATACTCCCTGAAACGTGAGGGGTTTTTCCTATGTCCATGTGACTTTAGAGATGAGGTTAGTAGGTTCTCTGACAAGGTGATTTGTCAAGTGATTTCCTCCTGTTGTAGGTTTGAATGGAAGCTACTCCAAATCTGAGGCTAGAACAATAGATATGGAGGAAATTAGTCATGGAGGGATCTGAGGAGGAAGGAGCATGTTTTTATCAGCAATGGAAGAACTTCCCAATACACAGTGGTCTCGCTAAAGATGATCTAGGTAGTACTGTGAGTAGTGGTGGTTTATACCTTTGCATTTTTTCCAACTGGATATTGAAGACTTAAAGGCACAGTGCTTTCTTTCTTTTTAATTAGACACATTTGGAACCACACGGATTCAAGGTACATTTTTATGAAGGCTTAGGCATTCAGCATCTATTGCAACTAGAGTGAGACTTGGGAGACTTCCACCAGATAGTTCCTTGGTTGTGGTAGATTCTGCACAAAATAAGGGACATGAAGTCAGTTAGCAAAGGGCAGGATTTATCTTGAATTTATTATATATGTTGTTGGCTTAAACAGTGTTTGTGCTTTTTACTGTGTGATTCCTTGTAAATCATAAAATTGCTTTTCTGAGTAGGGATCAGCAGTTGGAGAGAGAGGATTTCTGTTTCGTATGTAACTCTTACATTTTGCTGAAAGAGTTGGAACGATCTATTCTGGTGTGTATTGAGGAAGTTGTTTACATTTTTGGATGGGTTCAGATACCTAAATATATGGCATCTAAAATTATGCTAGACCATTTTATATCTGAGATCTGCATAGGGCTGGCAGATACAACCCAGGACATACCAGTGGCCCAGTCTTTCAGCAGCGACCACTGGAGACCGATGGGAGCTCTCTACGGACTCTAAGAAGGCACTAGATGCCTCGGTTTGGGTGACTAAAATTTTAATGTTGGTGTTTTAATACTTCTGTGATTTGGTATTTCAGATAACTGCAAACAGCTTTTTTTAGCTGTCATGAGGAAACCAGAATCACTTTTCTGATGAAACTTCTGTGTATGTCTGTATTCTAAAAGCTAGTTAATTAAGGTGGTTTGCCAGTTTATTTACCTAGCTTATTATTTTGTGAGTGTATATTATCTAGCTTATACAGACTGAGACAGCAAGAAATCAGTCGTTTTACCAGCCTCCCCTCCCAAAAAATCCCCGCTGAAAACCAAACAGAAAATCAGAAAGAAGAACCCAATGCAGCTCCTCTTAGGTTAATTTGGTGTCAATCAGTTGTGCAGAGGAAGGAAACATGAGGGAATGCAAGGATTGGTGTTCAGTAGGGGGAAAAAAAAACGTGGAACATGTTCAGCATAGCTTAGAGAACAACTTATGTAGCTTATATAGCAACATAACTGGAACATGCTTATAGCAAGCTGAGGATTTACACCAAAGCTGTAACTGTACGTTGTCAAAATACACATGTTCTTAAACTATGTTTATGTCTTTAGTTACTTTAAATTAATTTGAAAATCAAAAGTGCTATCCAGCGCAAGTAACATAAGTGTCTAAATTCTTAGGTTCCTAATAAAGCTTCTTCTGTAGTGTGATTTCACCTTTTATATGTTTGACAAAGTACTTAATAGAAGGGTGGCCATCTCAGGTAATCAATAGAGAGACAGAGCATTTTTAGGATGTGGAAGAACCGCTTAGAATATCTACTTTGGGCTAAGATGAATCACAGCCTACAAATGCCTATTTCCCTTCAGTGACTATAAAGAGAGAGGGGGAGTAAAGTGACTCATTCAGATGTGGTTGTTTATATTTGGTCACGCATTATTTCAAACTAAGCGCATAAGGCTACATCCAGAGGCAGCTCAGCTCTGCGGTGCACCCAGGATACATGTCTCAAATGTTCAGCTATAAAACCTGGTTGGAGTGTCCTGCAGCTTCTTCTGACTGGCAGGTTCGTTACCCTTCCCAACTGCAACCACCGGGAGAAGGAAGGGTGCATGCGTACTCGGTTTTCATCCTGATGGGGAATTGGTGTCATCCCAAAACAGGGTCAGGATGCAGGCAGTGTGTGTGCCTGAACCCATACATTGGATCTCACAATTTAGAGGTGGCTTAAATTCCCTGTGTAACCTGCGGGTAGAGAGAGGGGATTTAGAATGCCTCCAGAAGCCACCTCATGTTTGGTAAGGTGAATCCTAACCTCTGACTTGAGTGTGTGCTTGCTTCTGTGGTGTCTTTTCATTTCATATCTCTCTCAGCATAGATGGTGAAACCAGAACAGTCTGTTTTCATGTCTGTGTACAATCAATTTCAAGGTTTTCTAGGTTAGGAAGATGTTGGGATGTCTGGGTGCTAGAAAGTTAAAACAGTTGAAATCCTGGACTTGCAGTTCCTACAAGCATATATAAACAAACATACAACAACAACAAAACAGATCTGGCAGCGTCCTTTCAGAACAGAATACCTAATTCTGGTCATTAACTTGAGTTTTGGCAGTGCTAGTGATCTTATTTTTGTAACTTATAATGATTTCTACCTTCACTTCAGCCCCACTATCTCAGAAATAGTGAGTTATTTTGCAAAGGCTGGCATTAGTGATGTCATGCGTGCATAGGTCAAGGTGTCTAGATTTAAGCTCTTGGCAGCTGCCTTGAATTTTCTTTTTGCTGTCATTCAGATCATTGCTATTAATGTTGAATTTTGTTGGTAGTAACAGTTGTGGGAAGTTACTGGGGGAAGAGTCTATTACTGACACAAGAAATAGTTTTGAAGTTCTTCTCGCCATTGCTGAACTTGCCAAAATGTCACTGTCGCCATAGGTCATCTATGCAGGGCTCAAAATCATCTTTCTGCTGTACTAAATATCACATAAGTTGCTCGGTGTCTTAAATGTTAGTGGTATCTATGTTCCATGCTTCTTGCATAACTCTGTTTAAATCAAGAAGTTTTGTTGTTTCTGGGATTAGATCTAATACCTATCATTCAAGAGTAAAGAAGGGGGGAAAAAAGTGCAGGTTTTGCATGTTCCGGTTTACTGCTACTTTATTACTTCCATAATAGTCCAGTTTTCTGCAAAAGTTGTATTTATACCCTTCAGAAAAATGTGTGTAAGAATCACCTTCAGCAGCGTTTTTACCTTGAATCATTAATTTCAGGAACCTGTCAAACAGCATATGGCATTTTCTCTGATCAGAATGTACCTTTATTTGTTTTTCTTTTTTGAGTTTGACATCTGAATTTCTGTGCTTCTCTAAGATTTTGTCATATTGCAATAAAATACATAATACAATTGTATGAGTAGTCCTGAAAATTGAAATCCTATCCTTTTTCTTTGTAACTGATATGAAAAATGCATGATTGGATGAGCACATCGGAACTTCAGATCAGTCACTCTGGAACTCCTTGCTCAATGTACAGAATAGGTCTTTTTAAATATATTTTTTTCTTCAGTCCATGAAGTCATGCTTTACTTGCTGCATGCTAATCAAACACCATTTTTGAGGAAGATTGTGTTTTGTCTTGAGCTTTTTGATGGGGCCTAGCTGAGGGGCTGACACATACAAGCATTTATTTTCAGCACACCTTAGTGATTTGAGAGGATTCTGATCCTTTGACAAGGGTGGAACTAAAACGTAGTCATCCACACGAGGAGCCCGGTGAGCATGTAGCTACTAGTTTTGCATACGTAATTCAAGAGGCCTAGGAATAAGGTTTTGGAGAACCCAAACCCTGCTTCTGACTTCACCTGAAGCTCTGAGCATGCAGCACTTCTGCAAATCTAACTCTCTGAATGTTTTATGTCGACCAACTGCCTGCTCGCCAGCTGCATGTATTTAGTTTAACCGATGGACTCATTCTTGCACAGGAATGTTTTGGTAGAGGTGGGAAGAGCTCTGGTCATCCAGGACAATGCTCAACCTCCTTACCTGTGAGACCAGCTTGTGTCCTCAGTCTCCTGCCTGGGTCACTCGCTTCATACCACCCTGCTTTAGTGAAGGAGGCAGCAGGTCTTGCACAAAGCCATTGCTCAGCATGGTCCTGACAACATTCCCACAACGCAGTCTGTCCCACACCTGGAAGGAGGCACTGGTGTGCATGGCCAATGACTGCACGTGTGTGCTGTGGAGCAGTGTTGCTGAAATAAAGCCGTGCAGGCAATGGTGAATCCCAGGGCTGCTGGTAGCTTGTCTGGATTTATTTATTTATTTAAATTTTTTTAGGTAACTTGGAAGTTGCCTTCTTAGGAGCAAACTAACCACCCACAGAAATTCTTGGCGTGCGTTGCCACATGAGTTCCTCAGGAAAGAGGGACCGTGGCTGTGTGTCCTGCTGGACAGGAGAGGGCAGGGGATGGGATGCTGGCCCCAGGCTGAGGAACATGGCTGGCCTGCCCTTCCACTGCGCAGGGCTAGCTCCTCTGTGGGCAGACTTGTGGTGTCTGCGCTGCTTATCATTGTCTTTGGACCCTGTGTGGTGCTGTGAGGCCACCAGGCTTCATCACTCTTTTGTCCCTGCCAGGTGTCAGCTCTCAGCTCCTGGTCGTGCTGGACCCGCTGGTTCCCTGTGCTGGCTGCTCTCTGCAGCTCCTCATCCAGCTCAGGCACTTTCTGCTTCCTTGTTTTAACCTTTTGCTTAACCAGACCCAGGATTTCCAGACTCTGGCTCTTGCTTCTCTTCCTCCCCTTCCTCTAATTGCCGTATCTCCTCCTGCCCAGCTTCGTGTCTTGTTTTGGTCCCCTCGACCTTCCTCACACCCTACTGCGATGCTGTCTGAAGGGTCTGTCTCCTGCGCATCTGTGGGGCACCAGCCGAAGGGTCACGAAAGCAACAGGCGGGGTTGTCTTCCTGCTGTCACTTCCAATGTCTGGTCTTTGGCAGATGGGAGCAGCAGTTACAGGGGAAATCCTGCTAATCTCCTGTAACTTGAGCCCATTACATGCTCAGTCACACTGTGGGGTTGGTGCCTTTCCAGCCACATATGGACATTTGGAGGAGGTGGTGGATGCTTGCAGCAGAACATTTTCTGAGATTTACATTGCAGAGCTCAAAAAGAAAAATGTGATGGTGTATCAGCTGAATTCTGGTAGGTCCTATAGCTTTGTCAGATAGAAAAATATTTTCCTAAGAATAGCAAAAGGTATAACCTTTAAAAAATAAATAAATAAATAATGAAGAGGGGGATCAACACTGCCAAATTTCAAGACTGCCCTGTCAAGAGTGGGGGGGAGGGGGGGGAAGAGTTCCTCGGTAAGTCGGTTATGAGAATGGCAGAGCAACATGTTTTTGTCTAGCCTGTCTCAGAAATGGGCAAACTGTGTTTTGGCAGAAAAATAAATAAATCCTGCAGCAGATGTCCAGCATGGAAAATTTTTAACACAGGCAGTTTGAGTTTGACAAAGTCATAAGGATGTGGAAAATACCAACGAGATGCACCAGGCCACCTCAATAATAGATGGAGTTGCCAGCCCTGCCAGCAGTGTGACCCATCTGCAGGGTCTCCTGAGACCCTTCAGAACTATTTACGGTTTATTTTTGTGTGTGTGTGTGTGGTTTTTTTTTTTTTTAATAGCACAGAATGGAGGGGGTGATTCAGCAGAGAGGGAGGGCTGCCTCGTAGGAGTCTCCTAGGCAGGAGCATGCAGAAGCTTGAACTTGAGGGGATGGAGGAGGGGGAGCCGCGGAGGGCCGGGGAGGAGGAATGTGTCACGGTCAGATGGCGGGCATGCTGGTGGCAGCCGGCAAGGGGGCTGAGGCAGTGGTCAGCGGTGCCAGGGAGGGGGAGACCTTAACAAATTAGATGGGAGATGATGAAGCCCGAAGGAGAGTTTTTCCTTGTGGGATAGCAGGGTAAACGGATTTTGGAAAGCTGCATTTATAATATGCAAAACAGGCGATAGGAAACAATGGGGCCTTGGGACAGAACTGCTAGTTGAATGAGGGCTTTGTTTTCCTCGTCTATTCATATTTTGTAAGTTTTAGTGGAATTTTAAATAGATTTTACACACTTTTATATGATGGATTGAATTGCATAAACTGCTGTCTGAAGTAGTAATGCACTGCAATTCTTTATCCCTTTCTGGATAAAGATTGACTCTCTGGTTAAGCTCATTTTTGTATTTTTCTTAATTGCAGCTCTTGTTCAATAATCCTTTGCTGCATTGTTCTCTTGTTTTAAAACTTCAGCAAAATTTATGAGAAAACTAACGGACACCTGACCTTGTGTAGCGAGCGTATCGATCTGCCCACAGTTTGGCTTGAAAATGGCAACTGGTATCATAGTCCTTATGCCTGAACCTCGATGCTAACAAACATCAGTTGTGAGCTGATCACACGTACCACAGTTTGGGTGCTGCTTATGTGATCTGTCTGCCAAGGGTATTAAAACATCATCATACAGATCATGTCTTCGTTGAGGAGCATCCCGTACCTGTGGTCCATGACGGCTGGTCTCAAATATTCTGAAAGACCTTGTGTGTATGTTGCTGTTAAATGCAAACAGTGCACCGTAGGAACATGCTGTATTAAAATGAGAACATTACTGTCTGAATCGGAGTGCGTTTTGGCTGCACGTTGAAATAAAGGGCAGATTGTTTGGTTTAAGGCGCATGGCAAACCTTTGCAAGCAAAACAGCATCACCGCAGTTCTACAGTTTCACAAATACTGTTTGTGCACGTTTATGATCAGCAGAAGCTTTTAAAATCCTCGTGCAAGACGTTGCTGAGCTGCCGTCACGATGGAGGGGAAGGGAGTTGTTTGCTTTTGCCGCATGTGGTATTTCATGGAGGTATCGCTTTACCTCGCCAGCAAAACTCCTTTCCTGCGCGAGGGAAATTCCCGGTTCATCAGTATGGACGCGTTGTTTTTACACGCTGGAAGCGCTGTGTTGCCGTGTCAATCACCGCGTTACAGTGGGCTTGAGAGCGGCAGGGCTGACGACGTGGGGTGTGATTGGCTGCCATGTGCAGGGAGGGCTCTGGGAGAAGGAAGGGCTGCAGTCCTTCAGCAACAGAGTTTAGGCTGTGTCTTTGCTTCATCATCTGAGGAAAAATCCCCCGATAAGGCACAGGGCTCTCTGAGTGCGCGCAAAAAAAAAAAAGGGACTGCTAATAATTTCGTGTGAAAATTATTCATCATAATGATGCAATGGGAAAGGTGCGGCTATTTGTTGATATCAGATGTTTCTGTTCACGTTGGAAGCGTGCCGAATAGACAGAGCTGAACAAGGTAGGAGGATCATTGTCTTTTATTGAATGTTTAAAGAGTTTGCTGCAGTGTGCTGCATACCATATGTGTTGCTTCGGGGAGTCGGGGAAACCAGATTTCTCCAGTGAATACCTGCTGTTGGGGCGCAATATGCGGATTTTGTGCTAACTTGTTTTCTAAGGGGCTTCATTTACAACATAAGCAGATCTCTTCAGAAATAGACCGTGAGTATATGCATATTAAAAATAACGCAAGCGGAAAAAAAAGAAATAGGTCAGTGTGTTTCAGAAGTACGGTACCCTAATTGGATTTTTAGCTGGGCTGTCGCCTGGCAGTGCTTCCTAGCTTTAATAAAGAGAGTGAGTCAACCTGGAAATCTGTGAAGTTTATAGCAGATATGTTTAAAGATTTACGTGAATTAGAATGGCTCATATAAATAATTCCCTATTGGAGTCTTTAACTAAAGCCAGGATGGTCTGCCTGAGGCTTGAAGGAGCTGTGCAGTGAGATTACAGTATTTTACTCCATTACAAAAGTCTAGGTGTTTTGGACTGCGCAGTGATTTCTTATGTTCCTGAAGGCAAGCTGTTAGAGTTTTTTGTATTGTAGTTCAGTTGAGCATTTCCCCTGCCATTTCCAGGTCTTTGTCTCGGCAACAAAACGGGACCTTTACGTGAAAACAGGGAAAACAAGGTTAATAATACGCACTGCAATTGTCTGATCTTTATGCATTTTTAATGAGAGAACACACAGCTAACAGAATAATTTAATGAGCAGGCTGGCTTTCACAGCAATGATTTCACTGTGCTGAGACGCATCAACTTTCTTGCTGAGGAGGAGCCTCAGGAAGCAATGGAGATTTATCTTGAATGCTCTGGAGAGAAAGAAAAGGATTATTTAGGCAGAAGTCTGTAAAATTTTGGAAGGATAGAGGAATTACTGTTACTGTTCATTATTATTATTTGTTAGATGTTGGAAGCAAACTTTACCACTGTATTGCTGGAAGGGTCTGAGGACATTGCCTCATCCTGTGACGTGCTAAAGCCTCTTCAACTTTCTTAGGGTGCCATATGCACTGATGGAGCTCAGTACCTCTGAGGATCCCACCCAATTAGCTACCTGAATTACCATGCTGTCTTCAGCTGTGTTGATAGCAACACCATGTATATATGTACAATACATAACATAGCTTTTTTTTAAAAAAAAAAAAGCCTTTTTTTAAAAAGATTAATGGTGAAACAGTAATACTCATGAACGTTATATATAAATATTTGTATTCAGATAAGATGTGGGTAGAAAAAATAAGCGTGTGAGCTAGGAGGACTGAAGATCAATGTCTCAAAGAAGAAATTAGGTAAAAACCTTTTACTGCCTAGAAAACTTTCAATGGTGTTAAATTTAAAGGTTTTTTTTTTTTAAGCTAATTTTTGAAGTCTTGTGTTAAATAGGTCCTGCTAGACCAACAGTACCACCATCCCATCCCATTCATCCCCCACTTTTTCAAGGAGGAGTACAGGACAGGGGCCCAAAACTTCTGATGTCATCACAAGCTCCTCACAGCTAACTTTGTTCTGAGGAGGCTGATTCAAATTCCCTGTTAACCTAGCTACACGTTTGCTGAAGACCTGGAGCTGGGATGTTGCCTCATCTTTAGTCTATGAACCAGTAATTTACAAACACTGCACTCTTCTAAGTTATATCAACCTCATGTGTCTTCTGAGAATTTCAGACTGCTAACAAGTGAAACACATGTCAGGATGTAGAACACTATTGTTAATGGAGTATGAATGTGTACGTTTCACTGTCTGTTGCTGTTGATGTTCAAAGGTAGTTTGTGTGCACAGTATGTTAAGCATGTGGAACAAAGATTGATAATTAGAAGTCAAATAATCCTATTCAAGTCATAGTGTGAGCTTTTTTTTTTTAATTTTTGCAAATAAAACTTTTCATGCACACCTTACACAGGAAACTTTTTAGTCTCATGTTTTAAGACTGTCTCTTTCAGATAATTTAGGTGGCCGTTTTTCATATCTTTGAAATGGCAATATATAGAATTATCATTCTTACGCCTAACTGCCAAAGTGAAAATTTGCATTCATCACTCAATCAAATAGCTTGTATCAGCAGACCTGGTGGAATGCACAATCAACCAACAAAGGGATTTAAAAAAAAAAGTCTTGCCTGTTCGAGGTATACTTTTTATGGTGGGCTTTCATCTTGGAGGGCAGAGATGGTAATAAATACTCTCTATTTATGTTTTTATGTAAATAGTTGGTAATGAAATTATTTTGGGCCAGATTCTGGTATCTCTTTTCAGTTAGTAATACCTTTTCTGCTTAATTGCTCTGTAGATTTCATCAGAGCTATTTGTGCGGTAATATCTTATTGTGTTCAGTCTGTATGTTTTCAAGGAATAGCATTGAATTAGTTCCTTAATTTTCCTAAGACAGTATTTACTAGTGAGTTACTAGTCCTGAAGTATAGTGTTGTGACTACAGAACATTTATAAAGGGAAATCAAGTTCTTTATTTGTAAGCATGCATTTTGCAGAACTCTAAAATAGTCATATGCTACAAATATTTTTTTCTGAGCAAGAAAAATACATACTAATATTATATGGGATTGCAGGTACTCAGGTCTGGTAAGTCTTCTCTGCTGTGGATGAATGTTCTTCTCTGTTGCTCACAAATATGTAAGGAATAAGCTGTACTGTGTTTATTTGTAAAAAAAAAAAAAAAAAAAAGCTGTAAAATGTTCACTTTTTATAGTATTGAGAGATGAGAAAAAGACTTAGTGTTCAAATGAAATTCCTCGTTAGTAATTCCACATATGGTTTTATTTCCTAAATCATTAGACAGACACATTGCTAAGGTTTAAATTTCAAATAACAGCTATTAATGATATCTTGTTCTCCAATGTTACTAGAAATTTCTCTGACTTTAAGGATTCTTTTTATCTTTCAGAAGAGAAACACTTTTTTAAAGCCCAATAACTTTTCCCCTTTCTTTGCGAATAAAACTAGATAGCTGTTTACAAAATTCTAGCAAAAGAGAGTATAACCTCTTGCTTTAGAATTTGTTAGTATATTTGCTTTTTGAAACCATTTTCCAGTCTTTGATTGTGAAGCTAATTTGATATGTTATGGTTAACTAGTGCAATGTAACTTGTCTGTAAACAGGCTGAAATTATAGCCTGAGGAAAATAAAACTCATTTTAAGAGAGTGTCAATGCTGAAAACTAGTTCAAATAATAGTAGTATTAACTGCTTGACTAATTAGACTAATCTTCTTATACTATCTTCTTATATTATTAGTAAATGCAGTGACAGTTGTTGGTTATTGATATATGGAGTCCAGAGTCTCCTTTTAAAAAAAAAAAATCAGCTCTATTTGGTGTAGAGGGTGCTTGAGGAGAAAGAAATCATGCATGATCTTCCTAGAATTTGCTAATGTCTTTATCTCACTGCACATATTATATTATATATAATAGATTCTATTCTATTATATATATATATCTATAAAATGTGTAGTGTGTGTATATATATATGAAATAAGGGATATAAAGTTCTTAGTTCAATATTTTGGTACACGAAAAAAGGGAAGTTTT
>VXAL01006524.1:51478-110495 GCA_013399475.1 Chauna torquata | reverse complement strand
TATATCTATAAAATGTGTAGTGTGTATATATATATATGAAATAAGGGATATAAAGTTCTTAGTTCAATATTTTGGTACACGAAAAAAGGGAAGTTTTGAGACTGTGAAAATTCAAGATCATACCCAACAGGAGATTAAATGTAAAATCCTTATAACTAATATAAAGAAATACGAAGTATGCAGAGGGCTTTTTGTGTTAGTGGTTGTTACTAAAGCTGTTGAGAGATGCCGGTGTTCAGCTGGCTGGTTTTGCAGAAGACCTGTTGGATTCTTGGATTCCTGGAGCTGTAAGTCTGGCAAAGGATCTGGTGGGCTTGTGATACCATGAACTTTGCCAGTTAGAAAAGCTCAGCTGTAGTTCTGGTAAATGAAAGAGATAAACACACACACACACACGCACACGCTTTTTTCATCCTGCGTTTGTATGTAGATGTATGCGCACAAACATGTAATACACATAAAAATATCGTCTTTCATTTTTGTGATTTTTTTGAAATACAAAAGAAAGTACATAATGAGACAGGAGGGTTTTAATGGTGCAGTTCTTGCATGATGAAATGGATCAAGTAGGAACAGATGGTTTATATCAGTCTATTACTCTTTTTTTCTATTTTAAATAGGTAATTTTTTGAAATTTCTGAGTGGATGATACACGCCATTTCAAGAATGTCTAGGTATCGCACATTGTTGAACTTGTAAACAGAGACATGGGTGGTAGGGAGGTTCATAGGCTGGTAAAATCTGTTCCCCTGCAGAGAGTACAGCAGTTTGAACAATAAGCAGAATTAGAGAATACAGGTAAGGAAAAATACAGAAGTGTTTTCCCTGTAGATTTTTATGGAAGGAAGCTCGACTCAGAAGTGCCATTTTTTGTTGTTGTTATTGTTCCTTTTTTTGTGGATTCTGAAGGAAAACTTTCAATATGTTTTCTGGGTATGATCACTTTTAAGAGGTAGGCCTAACAAATAATTTTTTCTCCCCCATCTAAGGCTCTGTTCTATCCAGGCTGAATATTTTTTTTTCCTTGATTTCTGAGGATTTTTATCTTTTTTCAAAAGGATGCTATTTTCAAGCTTCAGGTATTCACACNCTTTCCTGAATTGTCATGATTTTTTTTATTTTATACAAAATGTTTTATTCAGTATTTATTTTGGGCAGTGTTCTGAACTTAGTCTAAAACCTTAAATTGGAAAGTGGCAAGATAAGATTTCCACTTATTTTCAAGAGCTTGGAATATGATTTTTCAATAAATGAATGTGTGTTGGTTTTCTGCTGTTAACACTTTCATCTGGAAGCTCGGTAGGAGACTGCTTGACGTTGAGGTGGGGGAAGTGACTGCCCTGTAGAATATCAAAGCCTAGTTTTAGTCCATTTTTTGTTTCCTTACTCATTCACCCTTTCTAGGTGTTTTTTGCTGCTATTATCAACAGCACCATAAATATTTCACCTCTACAACTGTGCTGATTTGTAAACAGACACCTATGGCTGTCTTTCCCTTCCCACATCGGTAGCTGGCACGTGTACGTGGGTGCCCAGTTAATGATTCAGGACTTCAGCACTGCATTGCATTTTATTTATTTAAAAGGTTGCAGTGATAATTATGGGATTTCCCTGTAGTACAGCTGTATTCACTGGTGGCACAATAATCCCTGCCTCTTGTTGCAATGTTGATTCTCCTACCTTGGCTTCCTCTACCCACAGCCCAAAACCGGGGTCTGGGGCTCCAAGGCAGGAGGTCCTCAAGCTGGTGAGGGTGGGCTGCTGGCCACGGGCCATCGCAAGGCAGGGAGGAAGAAATGCTCTCTGCAGCCCCAGGAGCAAGGCGGAGAGTTGCAAGGAGCTCGACGGTGATGGTGTTTTTGAGCAGACCTTTGTCTGTCGCAAGGTTTTTGTGCCAGAGGACACTAGTGTGTGGGCCGCTTCTGCTCCCGATTGCAGTGCTGCAGTCCTTATTGAGATGCTAAACATGCGCCGGCAGCACGGTGTGCCGCTGTCCTGGAGCGGTAGCACATGCGTTTAAAAACTTTTCACTTCACGGGTATTTTTTTCAGTTGCCTTGTGTATTTCAGTTCCTCTCTGCTAATCTGGGACATGCTTCCAGTCTGAATTGCTTTTTTTTTTCCATAATTTTGAAGGGTAGGGAGGGGAAAATGCCAAAAAAAACCTGAAGATTTTCTTTGCCACAGTGAGCAAGGCATGAAAGCCTTTGAAAGTGGCTGCACTGAAGTGTTTAGAAAGCCAGCACTTTTTTTTTTTTAAAGACCTCATTTCATGCTCAGGACTTTGTGTGGTGAGGCCACTTTCAAAGGCTTTGCAATCCACAGCAGCAGCTCTTTGAAGTGGAAACGCTGGCAGGGGACAAGCCAGCAGCTTAATCCTTAGTATAAAACGTCCAAAGTGGTAAGAAGCCACAGCATCCATCTCAAGGGGGGAAGCTAGAGAATGATACCTGGAGTTAAATCCATCTCACAGACCTGGGCTTCACCCATGGAGCTGGAAGTGGTTGGACTCTTGTAGAACATGAGGGAACCAGTCCCCCTTCTCTTTCCCGTTGTTTTTCCACTCTCTTTCTGTCCTCCCTTCTCTCCCCAGTCTCTCGAGGAGCAGGACCCAACAGCTGAAAGGTGAGGGAGCATGGCCTAAGAACAAATACCTGTTTCTGCCAGTTTCTTGCATTCCCAAGCTGGTAGATGCTTCCAATGGAGAGCAGAGCAAGTGGCACACACTCCATTCGCCGTGGGGATGTTTCAGCAAAAGAAGGTCTGCAGCTTTGTGGTGCCTCCAGGAGGTAAAGCCATGCCTTTACACTCTGAATCGTTCTTTGGAGATGCCTGTCTCTCCTTTGGCATTGAGGGTGACTAAGGAGATTGTGCTTTTCAGTCACCAGTGACACATTTATGTGCCTGAAGATAGGTGGCATGAGTCCGCAGTCTCTGAAATCTGTTTGTTTGAAATAAGAGATGAGTGTTGACTTTCTCATGGGGGGGCTTGAAGATCAGCATGTCCCTATGGATCTGTTGCCAGCCCTAGTTGCAGAACTAGGCTGCTTGTAAGGAGTTGCAGTCCCAAAGCAGAGAAGGCAAAGGGTAAGTTGAGGACAGGAATACATACCTTGACAGGCACATGACTTGAGCTTTTAGTCACCAGGGGTTAGAGACTTTCTGTTAAGTTTCCATCTGAGCCATTGTATTTAGTAGCCTTTTCATAATGCTGATGGTGCTGTTGCTGTTCTCCCTCTCTTTCCTAGCTCTGTTGTCACCCCCTGAGGTGAGGGGGCCCACAATATCTTTCCTCTGTAGTAGCAGCAGTGTCTTGTTTGAACCTGATGCTGTGTGTTACTTATTACTTTTGTTGATTTTTTTCCCCTCATCTGCATTATTTTGCCTATCTTTGTTAAATTCTTATGTCATTTTATCATCCAGAGTACTCATTATTATGAGATCCTTTTGTAACTCCTCACAGTTGACTTCAGGTATGATTTCACGTTATTTAATGTTAACTGCAGGCTATCTTTCGATGTTTATGGATGTATTGCACAGCAGAGGAGGAGCACTCTGTTGGTAAACTCCATTATGAAAAATCACAGCAGATTATTAGAAGTAAAAGTATTCTATTTAACCATGTGAACTTGCTGAGTTTGTGGGGTTTTCATAGAGTTTATTGATCCAGAACTTCTGCTATGACTTCAGTCTTCATACCATCTACAAATACTTTGCATTTTTAGCTACCTCTTTTAATTAAATCTTTTGACATCCGTAAGATTCATATTATCATGAGAATTAGGTCCCACAAAAATCACCAGGTTACAAAGATAACCGATTCATTTGTTTTCATTTTGGTTAATTCTGAGCTTTTTAGGATTTTTTTTTAGCTCTTTTCCACAGTTGTCAGATTTGTACTCTTTAATAAAAACTCACAGTTTCTTATAAACATATTTGTAGGTGATAAGGCTTTATGAAATGCACTCGATGTTTTAAGGCTTCCAGTGAAATAGGTGAGAGTTAGCTATGCTGCAGTAGAGTTGTGTAGTGGATCCCTGAACTTGAAGATTCTTGTGAGAGGAATCAGTATAGTAGATTATTTTCTTAAAGATAAATGAGATTAAAACCGACTTAGTAGTAACGGTCTGCTTTGGTAAAGATAGCCAGCTGTATCTCAGTCCTCTTGGCCTCCAGACACCGAAAAGGTAGCATACTTTTCACTTAAGGGAAAGGTAAATGTGATGGTTTTCATCTTTGGAGTGCTTCATCTGGAAGGTAAAAATGATTGCCTGAAAGTAGAACTTCAAAAACAGCAGACAAGTTTCTGCTCTTCTGATTTAAAAAAATAACTTTTGTATTTGTGTGCCTGTATTGACTCCAGTGCTTCAGTTATGAAGTTTAGATCCTTCAGATTTCTCCTTAGAAACCCTTCTTGTCAAGTGAACGTGTGGCAGTAACGAAGCCAGAAAAAATGGGACCTTAAACTGTGGATTTCCATCTAGCATAACAAAACTATAGTAATTAAGTGATTAAAAAACCTCTTAAGATGTAAATTGAGCAGACTTTGTTTCTAACAAATCCCAAACACATGATACTAGAATACCATTGTATCTTTAGTCTCTCCCTTTTCTGTCTTTTCAGAGTATAATAGCACTTTTTTTGATAGTGGACAGTCAATTCTGTTCAGTTTGTGTAAAGTGGTACCATGGTTACTACTATTTCAGATGATGGACAGAGGGATAAATGTGGAGAAGGACCTTTCAAATAGACCCTACAAATCCTGAAAACCTATGTGTTGTAATAGAGTGGCTATCTCCGTGAAGTCCAAATATTGGTAATGTATACTTTGGAGCCCACAAAGCTGCACAGGATTACTTGAGGGCATAATTTTGACTGAGAGGGAGTTGGTTGACTTGTTCTTTTTTTCTGGTCTGGTTTGATTTTACGTCCTACTTGCTTTGTCTTGGAAACGATGTATGAAATGAGAAGAACTCCTCTCAAGTGTCATGGGCCAGTGTGTGTATACATGCTGGAAGTTAGAAGAGAGAAAATCTCTTATTTACAAGCTAAGCAAACATTGCATAAAAATGAAGCACATTCAACACAGAAATCTGTTAAGTCATTTTTGCAAAGTTGTTTTCTGAGATAGAAATGTATAAACATAATCACAGCAGTCCATTTTTTTGTTTATGAATGGGCAGTGTTGTATCTGAGTGCTGTTATTGGTGTTATTTAATTGACCAAATCCAAAATGTTTTTTGTGCTATTTGTTGACCTCGTCACACAGAATTTTCTTTAAGGAAAGAAATGCTAGGAGAAAAATGATATCTTTTAAAAACAGTGCAGTCTATAAAGGTGAGACTTATGCAAGTTTAAAGGAAATTTTTTGCATTACAGTTTAACACAGAAGTTTTGCAAGGCAGTACAAACCACAGAGTTTAAAACAAAATGTTGATTTAAATACCCATTTGGGATTAAGCTCGAAGTACAACAAATGAATTAAACCTTTGAAACGGACAAAACTATTGAGACTTATTTTAAACAGTCCAAATCTTCTGCTGCAATTTGAGCAGAAAACACTCTTACCAAAAGCCAGTTGTTTGTACTTAGTGTCACAGGCATATCCATTGCTTTGGAAATGCTCACAAACACCAGGCAGTGCTTAGCAGTTCCCAGCAGGAGAGAGAAATCTCAGCAGTTAGAGGTAAGCAGAGATAGTAGACAAAGGTCTGGAAAAGTGCTCCATCAAAATATTTCTGGGAAAAGTATTCGATGGAAATTTTCACTGGAAAAAATACTGCAACTCCTTGTTCCAATAGAATGAAAGAACTCTTTTTCAACTTTCGTATTAAAACACAATTTATAACACATCCCTGAATAACTGTGTGCTTATCCATGATATTTAAGTTACAGTAAAATAGTTCAGCCATATGAAAATAAAGTGTTCAGGTGGAATTGTTTCAATATTGCTAAAATACTTTTACTTTTTTCTCTGATATTTTTACCTTTCATTCAAAGGAAGCATTGAGATGCTGAGATTTCCTTCAGGAAAGTTTTCAACAAGTCCTACTGAGAGTAGGAAGGATGTTTTTTCTATTACTCTATTTCCATGTAAAATAGCAGAGTTAAAATAGAGAGAGATTATCATTTCAATATTAAAAAAAAAAAAGTGTTGATTTGAAGTAGGGACATGCCTGGGTTTAGAAACTAAACAGCCTTGGACTGTTGCTGCCTACCCAGTCAGTACTGCAAGCTGCATCCACACCCATTTCAACTTCTAAGCCAGCAGAAATGAAAAGGAAGACTGTACATTAAAGTTAGATTTATAACAAGCTTTTTTTCCTTTTAGAAATCTGAATGTGGTTTATCATAGAATCATAGAATGGTGTGGATTGAAAGGGACCTTAAAGACCATCTAGTTCCAACCACCCTGCCTTGGGCAGGGACAACTTCCACTAGATCAGGTTGCCCAGGGCCCCATCCAACCTGTGCTTGAACACTTCCAGGGATGGGGCATCCACAACTTCTCTGGGGAACCTGCTCCAGTGCCTCACCACCCTCATACTAAAGAATTTCTTCCTAACATGTAATCTAAATCTATACTCTTTCAGTTTAAAACCACTACCCCTTGTCCTCTCACTGTGCTCCCTGATCAAGACTCCCTCTCCATCTTTCTTGTAGGCCCTGCCTTTAGGTACTGGAAGGCCACTGTAAGGTCTCCCTGGAGTCGTCTTTTCTCCAGGTTGAACGACTCCAATTCTCTCAGCTTGTCTTCATAGGACAGGTGCTCCAGCCCTCTATCCTCGTGGCCCTCCTCTGGACTCGCTTCAACAGGTCCATGTTCTTCTTATGTTGGGGGCCCCAGAGCTGAATGCAGTACTCCAGGTGGGGTCTCATGAGAGAGGAGTAGAGGTGGAGAATCACCTCCCCTGACCTGCTGGTCATGCTTCTTTTGATGCAGCCCAGGATACAGTTGGCTTTCTGGGCTGCAGGCACACATTGCTGGCTCTTGTTTAGTTTCTCATCAACCAACATCGCCAAGTCCTTCTCCTCGGGGCTGCTCTCTATCCACTCATCAGCCAGCCTGTATTTGTGCTTGGGATTGCCCTGACCCAGGTGCAGGACCTTGCACTTGACCTTGTTGAACTTCATGAGGTTTGCATGGGTCCACCTCTCAAACCTGTCAAGGTCCCTCTGGATGGCATCCTTTCCCTCCAGCATGTTGACCACACCACACAGCTTGGTGTCATCAGCAAAGTTGCTGAGGACATGCTTAATCCCGCTGTCCATGTCACTGACAAAGATTTTAAACAGTGCTGGTCCCAATACCTGACCCCTGAAGAACACCACTTGTCACTGGTTTCCATCTGGACATCCAGCCGTTGACCAGAACTCTTTGAGTGCGACCATCCAGCCAATTCCTTATCCACTGAGTGATCCATTCATTAAATCCATGTCTCTCCAGTTTAGAGACAAGTACATCATGTGGGACAGTATCAAATACTNTTTTCCAGTCAATGGGAACTTCACTGGACTGCTGCGACTTCTCAAGTATGATGGATGGTGGCTTTGCAGCTTCATCTGCCAGTTTCCTCAGGACCATCAGATGCATCTCACCAGGTCCAATGGACTTGTGCACCTTCAGGTTCCTTAGATGGTCCAGAACTTGATCTTCTCCTACAGTGCCCCCCTTTACTGTTGTAGACAGCTATATGCACATGGCAGAAAAATGAGTATGAATTTACCTGATGGCATTGCTATAGGTTAATAAACTTTCAAAGCTTGTTCCTGCATATCCTCTCTGTCCATTGTTTTAAGTGCTTTGTCTCCCATTACTTACTTAAAATATATGTATATATATGTATATATGTATATTTTTTTTTTCTAAAATGAAACAGTTAAAAAGTAACTTTCTTCAAGTGCAAACAGGTGGTGAGCTTTTTGGAGCAAGATCAGTATGACCCATTTTTATTTTGTCAGCACTTCTTAATCAGTGCTCAGGCAAAAGGAAAGGTCGATACTGCACGTCAAACCCCAAATTCATCATCCTAGATATCAGAGGAGAAGGGGCGGCGGGGGGGAGGCCTATTATGGGAGGCAGTACCTGCAGACAGTTGATGTGACCTTCTTCCAGTTGTAACTCCTTCTTTTTGGTTCAGGATAAAATAGAAGTTTTCAAGATTTCCTGGAAAACAGAAGTCCACCCGAGCTTGCAAGTAGTCTGAGAAAAGCACTTCTTCTTTGTTTATTTGCTATCAGTTGCAAAACCAATTTTTGAGGAAAAGTATTCTCTTTCTGAACTCGTGATACCTTGACAACAGAATAGTAATTCTGCAAATGGAAATTTAGTTAAACACAAATTTTTATTCTGTATTGTCAAATACAACTAGCCTCTGAAATTTTAAATGTTTTTTGTTGTTGTTTTTGTGGGCAAATAAATGGCGTGAATTTTGTGAAGGAATGGTCTTTTACTGTTACTTTCACATTGAGCATGATTAGATATTTTCTTTATTCACCTTGGAGGACCAAAAATAATCTTTCTGTCTGTTCCCCCCCCCCAATAAAGCAAACTACCTTCAGAAGAGACCAATGAGCGTATTTAATACTTCCCCACCACGACTTTGGGACCATGTGGAAAAAAAAAAAATCTTGGTTTCCCCTTGGCTAGGAAGGGTCTTGGAAAAATGGCATGGCTTTTAGTGAAAGGTTTCAGCTTAGGTTATTTAAAACCTTTGCTGTCTGACTGTTGGCATAAAAACATTCATTATTTTAAAAAGATATAATAGAATTGCCTTTGAATGTACTTGATAAGTCTGATACTCCATAGGTAACATTAAAGTTAGGTCACTGTTCCATCTTTCTAACTGCTGCAAGATGTAAAGTATTCTGATATACACATTTAATCTGTCTATGCAGTATGTCCCGTGAGATATGTAAGAAGTAAAAAGCTTCCATATGTTCAGCCTCATGATTATTTCTTTAGTTTTGGAAGTAAATGAAACTGGTTTTGTGTGTTACCTGCATGCCACTAACAGAGAAAGGGGGATCGAATACTTGTGTTCAAATGGATGCTGACAAAGGATTGCCTGGGCAACCCTTTGAGAAGCAAAGACACTGTAGACATTATTTATTTTTCCTGTTGTAAGCACTTCCCTGTTGTGATGAGTTGCCTCCAAAATGTGTTTGAGATTGTTGTGAAATGTTTAGGGTCCGGCAGGGCACGATCAGTATGCCGAAATTTGGGCCTTTCAGGCATGTTCTTGGGTTTTCCCTGTTTGCTCTGATACCCCATTGGATTGCTAGCATGGCATTGCTTTTAGGAGTATTCCTAGGGGATGCAGAAGAAGGGATCTTGGTGTTTCTTCCTGTGCTGGTGGGTTTTAAAAGCACTTTCCTCAAAGCTCCACTTTGGGTAGAAGGAAAAGGGACATTCTCTCTTCTGGTTTAACACATTCAGGGGTAGTGAAAAGCCAGTGATAACACAGATTTAGTAAAGGGAGTTTTTTTGTTTTTGTCATTAGTCACCTTATCCCCCAGCTGCATTTGCTGTTTTCAAACATGCCTAAATCTCCAAAGTCCTGATGTGTTTCCTTCCATATCCACTCTCCCGTCCAGTGAGGCCCATCTTTTGTTAACAGTTGAAAACCAGTCAGATTCCCTCTTGGTATCCCACTTTTCATGCACGTGGTGATGAAAGACACTTAGAGCAGCATTCAGAAAGGGGTGGTCAAATCCATGGAAGAAAAATCCAACAAGACCTATTAAATAGGAAGGCATCAGTCTCAGGATGCTGGAGGTGGGAGTGTATCCCTGGCATTTACAACAGTTTGCTTGCCCTGTTTCCCTACTCTTCAATAGACATCTCGTATTTGGCTATGGTTGGAGCCAAGATATTGGGCTAGATGAACATTTCAACTGACCTGTAAAAGTCATCTTTATGTGCTTTAGTATGTCGTTCTCTGTTAAAACACAAATGGAGGAAGTGGCACAGAGATGCAGGTATCTCAGGACGGTGATGCTTCTTGGAGGTTGTGCAGGCAATCTGTTCATCAGAATGGATTTACTGCTTAAGAGGCAGTCGTGGTTAATAGCATTAGGTAGTGCTCTTGCTGCACTCTCCTCCGAAGCTTTATTTGGATGTGCTGTGCAGCTTTCCAGAGCTGGGTCATTTGTTGGACTGTATTGTTAATAATGGCAGTCTTAAACATGTTTTCAGGTTGTGAGTTCAAAATACCTAAATTTATATGGAGTTGTCAGTTCGTTCAGACCTGTCCCTGTCTCTCGCTGGAAAGGGATACTGTGTGTTGCATAAATAAATACCTTTGTAAGTTCTGTCTTCTGGGCTTAGTGTGAAACTGGAGTAGAGAAAATAGAAAACTTACAACAGCCTGAGCTCTTTTAAATTGTGCTGCTTTGTAACAGCATGTTGTTGGTCCTTCAGCAGGTGAGAACAGTCACTTGATCATGGATTCACTCCATGCCAGTCCAGGACTATAAAAATTTCAGAATATATATGCACACTCTTCTGTAAATATTTTTACAGTACTAGAAAACTATAATGCATGTCTGTATCCGGGTGTGTATAGGATATCCTAATGTACTGGGGTACCCTTCCCTGGGGAATTGAGTTTGATTAATAGCTGTTACATGGTGCACTCTGCCAAAAGCAAAACACTGGTGTCCACAAGAGGCCAAGTGATAACGTCATTGCTGCCGGGGATGATTAATTCTGCTCACAGAGGCATAGAAACAGAAATTGCTTTTGCCCTCTTGTCAAGGTGGGAGCAGAATTTTATGTATGAAATTCACACAGCTAGAGGATGAAAACTGTTTTCATTGGACTTGAAAACAAGAAGTGTTTAAGTTACAGACTGTGAGAGAAGATGCAGGCCAAGAAAGAAGGTGAAGGTTTAGTAGAGCAGGATGAAAATCATTGTAAAAAACAAAAAAAATGTTTGCTAGAAGAAGAAAAACTGTTTTCTGGAATTGCATTTTAACTGAAGCATAATGAGCATTAGTTTTATCAGCATGACTTCTAAGCACTTTGATGTTAGAAAATACTCCTGTGGGTTCCCGTCACCTACGGACTTGAACTTCAGCAGAAATATTTCATGGTCCATTACCAAAGTAGTGCAGGGGATCGCTGAAAAGGTCCTGAGCTGTGGCTGTTGTTTCACAGCTGGCAGCACACTTTCCTCACCTGTTTCCCAGAGGACAAAGGACATTAGTGTTGTTATATTGTAAAGCCAGCTTCAAAGCACACCAACGGGTTTTTATAAGAAGCTCGGTGCTATACTGTGAATAGCATGGAGCATACTGAAAAACCTGAACCTCAGAGCAGCAGAAGGATCAACATGGCACATCAGTGATCTTGGCAAGGAGAATGTGGCTCACTTAGAAAAACTGAAATATAGAGGTCGTGCTCAGTTCAAATAAAACAGACTGGCATTTTCTAACCTGTCCATGGACTTCTGTCAGCTTAAGTAAAATAGTTAGAATTGACTCTTGGCAGATTTTGCATTTGAATTACAGCTGATGAGTGTTCATCTCTGGTTATATAATAGACAAAGAAAGGTGTTGCAATAGTTATCTCCAAGTTGAGCAGATAACATAAATAAATGGTTCTTTTGTAAGTCAGGACATGTTTGATTCAGCAAAGTTCAGGTCAAATTAATACAGAAACCAGGATTAAAAATTTAGTATTTTTGGCTCCCAGCCACTTGCTCAAAGTACTGGGCTACCTCCCTGATAGGACAGGTGTGTTTTCTTCCTCATTTGAGCAATAAAGGTTTGTTCAATGAAAAATGGAAGCTGCTTAATATCTTTTTAAAAAAAAAAAGAAAAGTGCGTGTGGGGGGAAATACCCTCTAAATGATTATTAAAGAAATGTTCAAAATGGCATTTGAAATTTGTAGAAGAAAATGTATTCATCACTTTCTACTATAGTTGAATGTTTTTTCTTGAAAATGCTATGATGGCAGGAAGGTTTTCCATTCATGTTTTCCATTAAAGAACAGATAATGTTTCATGTAAGTCTTTCTTTTTTTCTCTTGTTTCTTGAATGTAATAAATGTTATTTTTGTAACTTCACAATAGTTCAGAAAAGAGTCAGTAGCCCTATTCTGTTTTTAATACTTTAATTTTACTGAACTATGCTAAGACATTACTAAAGGCTGTGATACATTGTCCAGTCTTACTAGATACTCTAATATTAGGTTACGTATCAAAAATGTGAATGAGACATTAGAAATTGGTTCACAAGAAGAATACAAAACTGGCATTGTACTCACTGATGAATGATACCTCTGTGTCACGTATCACTTTCTAGTCCTGTTTCCTAGTCTGGTGGGCCAATGGAGTGAGAAAACCTTATCTACCAAACAAAAATCTCTTACATGTTCTGTCTTTAAGATCATGATTTATTCAGATGTGATTAACAAGCATGCCGTGAAGGAATTTGCTTGTCTGTAGAGTAATTATCTTCCATTCGTGGTAGCATCTTTTGAAATAACATCTTCTCTCTATTGGTTAATGAGGGATTTTGCACAGTGCAGCTTAAACGAGCGTGACTAGGTCAACCTTGGTTTCCAGGGATGGGGAGCCTGCTCTGTCTGATACGGCGTTGTAAATATAGGACCTTGCAACTGGGAGCCAGACCTGCTGCAACAGAAAGGGCAGGTGGAGCGCAGGGAAAGGAGCAGGGATGCAGCCCATGGTGCGAAGCCCACCAGCACCTGCCCTGTCCCATTACTCCAGCAGGCAAGAGGCGTGGGCCTGTTTCTGTTGAGTTGGCCAGCATGAGTGATGCAAGGCTTGTGACTGCTTTTTGCTGCTGTTTCAGCTCTGTTCGTATCTGGGGAGGCAGCTCGTAGCTGATCCAGCATGTAACGGGAAGTGCTACGAGTGGACAGTTTGTGATCTATCAGCAAATCTGCTGGAACAAGGTCAACTTTTGAAAGGCTGTTAACAAACTTGAACTGGT
Source organism: Chauna torquata (assembly GCA_013399475.1). Lineage (NCBI taxonomy): Eukaryota > Metazoa > Chordata > Aves > Anseriformes > Anhimidae > Chauna > Chauna torquata. Next base: position 97,532 of record VXAL01006524.1, on the reverse strand, counting down.
AGAGTACACCGGATCAGCACGCTGTCGTGTGGAGCTTTATGCCCAGCTTTAGCCCAGGATTAAACTGCAGCCTTGCTTTCCCGAGCCTCTCAGCAGAGAGTCTGAGGGAGAACAAGAGAAAGCAGTTCGGGGGGGGTCAAGGAAACAGCAGGTAGGTGGCATTTAAATGATGCTGGAGTGTGCTCGTGGGTTTGTGGCGGTTATTGGATATGCAGCTCCTATTCGGTCTGGAGGCCTTGAATGCTATTTAAAGCACAAATAATGGAAAAAATGACATTTAAAAGAATGTAGCAGTGAGGAGTGGGTGAGAAACTGAAGCAAAGTCCGACTGTCTTCTGGGCTGAAGTGCCTGCCAGTGTCCCCTGGATGTGTGGCAGTGTCCTGAGTGCTTTGAAAATGGAGTCCACAATGCAGCTGCAAGAGGTATGGCTTCGTGGGACTTGGATACCTTTTCCTGGCATTAAGGGTGAGAGCTCATGTTCAGTAGCTGTCAGTCTTTGAATATCTGTATTTCTGAGTGTGTAGGATATTTAACTCGATGTGGTTCTGCCTTATGCAGAAGAATCCCTTACATGTTAGATTTACACAGGGAATCTTTCCATGAGGTTTTGACTCTAACCATAGTGAGCAGCAAAGCAAGTTTCCTTGGCAAATGTGATCAGCTGCTGAAGGAGTGGTGGCTTTTAGAAGGGGAAAGGAGGGGGAGGGTCCAGATTTCACCTTTTCTCTCTTCAAATGAAATTTGAAGCTGTTCTGGTAGAACAGCACTCTGTTATTGTGAGGAAACAGTTGACCGCAGAAGCAAGGTGCTGCTGGCCAGCAGTGCCAGTGGCTTCACATAGGCAGAGACTTCTTGGCTTCTGCTGCGCTTGGGGCTCGCTAGGAGCCCCTTGCAACCCCTCGGCTGCTGCTTCTCCCACCCCAGGACCCCCACAACATGGTCACTCTGTGGACCTTGACACTGCAGCCAGCCTGACATCGCAGCATCAGAGTGCCTAAACTGAAGACCGAACGGCATAGTAGCTGCTTGGAAAAGTACGCAGAAGGATCGTGTGGCGTTGTATTTGCTAATGGTTTGACTGCTTGTCAGTAGTCTGAAGATGCATCTGTAGAGCAGGACACATCAGTTAACTCTTGTGTTTGGATTTGATGGAATGTCCTGGGACATCAGTATATTGTTGTACTTTGTCCAATATTGCCTGTCCCAGGTAAAATTGTTGGCTTGAAACTATAAAGTCCAGACTGAAATGGGGTGGCTCAGCTGAGGGTATTATTTCTTACAGATTAGTTTATCTCCTGGACAAACAGCTGGATCTGACTGAACATCACGAGAATATAAGTTACAGCGATACGCAGTTCAGATGTGGTTGCTGGTTTGTGAATTTGCACCGTGGAGCATGAAGTTAGTGATGGTTATGGTTAACAACATCTAATATTATGAGAGAGCCTGTTCTCAGCTACCTACAACCCTCAGCCAGAGCTTAAAACTTCAGCTTGAAATTCTTCGTGCAAAATGTCTGTGTGAAATTCTGATGTCTACTGCAGGTTCATTTTTTTGTGTCTTTGTAAAAGATTTCTGAAGTAAATTTAGGACTACACACGTGGTTCTCCAGAAGTAACCAAAATGATTTTGTGTTTGTGTGTGAGTACATAGAAGTCATAGTTGCAACCTACTTTGGATCAAGGGCTTAAAATTTGGCAGTACCATTTCCCTGGGATTAGAGATTTGACTTTGGTCCTCCTGAAGATGCTCCCATGTTTGGCTAAGCTAGCAGTCTCTGCAGAGTTGCAGAATTATGCATGCTCATTTTGAAAACTAACTTCTCAAGATGTTTTCCTGGCATTGAGTATCCAGCAGGTCAACTTTGAGGACTATGTATGTAGGTCCTGAAGGTAAGTTTTATCCCACCTGAGCTTCGGCGTTTAACTGAATTTGGGGAGCAGACTATATTTTCTGACAGTCAACAGGTTTCTGCCCTTCCAGTGACTGAAGGAGGACTAGCCTCATTCTACAACGTAGTGGGTCTTTGAATTTTTTTTTTTCTGATTCCTTATTTTTAAAACAGACTGCTGTAAACAGTTGAACTGGTAAAGTTAAGTATATTTAGCAAATCTCTTCTGGCTTGCTGGGAAAGCAGAGTTTGTGTACTTTAAACTGTGCAATCCTGCTTAGGTACAATGAGGATTTCCTAACTTTTTAGTATTTGAGTTTCCAGTGTATATATAGAGAAAATGTATGGATCATGTTGATAAACTTTGACAGTAGGAGCAATAAACTGAGCCCCAGTTTTGACATCTCTCACTGAAGATTTTAATTTGATGAATAATATGGAGTGCTTAATTCTCAAAGAATTAAGTGGAAAACTGTTTTAACTCCTTTTGAGTTAACTTAGTGGTTCTACTAGAGATCTGTGTTGGGACCATGTAGAGGACTCTCCTCCTTTACTGGAAGTCATCAGCTTCAGAGGTTACTTTTTGAAGATGAGGTCTTAGCTCATTACTACACATTATCTACTGAAGCATGAAAATACCGTGTCCAGGAAGCCTCAGCTTCTCCATTACACAGAGACTACATAATCCATCACTACTTAATCTGTCTGATAAGTAAAACCAGAGCAACCCATATTTTGTGTCTAGCAAGAGCTCCCGTTTTCCAGCTGAGCGATCCACTCCTTTATAACAGGGCAGGGTTTTGTGCTCCCTTGAAACTCCCAAAGCTGCTGGCTGCTTGGTGTGCCTCAGAATTAGAACATTTTCTGGGAGTTCCTAGCACCTTTGTGTTTTGCCATATTTGATAATCAATTGGATTATTTATTTATTTATTTATTTTACTGGAAAGGTTTCTTTGCCTACTCGGAAAAGGAGAAATGATTTTGAGGTTTAAAACAGAAAGACAATCTGGAGTCTAAAAGGCTCTTTCCTGCTATCTCAGGAGAACATGAGATTGGCAGAAGCCTCTTGCTCCGCCGTGCCTTGCTAGCTGTCTGCAAAAGGGAAGCGATGTTTATCTGAAAGGAGGGATCTAAAGCTAAATAGTTTTTCCAAATAAATGTCCATGAATTTATTTAACTTTAAAATAACAAGAAAACAACCAGACAAAACCCCCAAGCAAACCAAGAAACAAATCCTTCTGCCTGGATAAGGGACCTGGTTGGTGCCGAGTGTTGTAGGCTGGTGAAATCCCATTGCTTTTAGCAGGACAGCTGACTTTGCTGGTACTTTGGGAAGCAAATCAAAATTAGAAGGGGTGGAAAGAACAGCGGAGTTTATACTTGCTGGGGGCCCCAGTGTTCTCCATGTGGATGGGCTCTGCAACACGCATGGTCAGAGTGGGCTGTGATGTTAGTAATGGCCTGTGGCCTGAGAGGCGTTTTATTGAGGCTTTTTTCTTATTATCATTTTATTTGTGTTTTCTTTCATAAATTCTATGTTTCTTTCCCTCATTTACTTCCATTTGTGTACCAAAACCACTGGGTTTTGCCCCATAACCATATTCGCTTCTGCCTTCCTTCTTAAACTCCTTCTCCCTCTTCCCCCCACCATGTTCACTTTCTCGCTCAATCTTTCTTCTACATCCATCTCATTTTTTTTCACTTCTCATAAAGCTGCCTCCTTCCCTCCTTCCTTCCCCATAACCAACCATTTTACTTTCCTACTCTCTATTCCCATATTCTTCATCTCTTGAGCTCTTGCCTCATGTCTTGAACTCCTACATTCCTTGGTTCCTCCTATAATTTTTTTTCAGTTTCTGTCCTCTCCTTCTCCTTGTATTACTTCCCTCTCAAACTCCGGCTTTCCGAGCAGCACTTCTTCGATTACGCTCCTGGGGTAGTTGATGGACAGAGGAGGTATGGCAGCTGCCTAGGCTGTGGTCATAAATACGTAGGCCATAGAAGCGGTACAGATGTCCCTACTGTGTTGGCGCCTGCTTCCTATGGAAGGCATGTGCTCCATCAGATGTTTCAGCTCTGTCTCTTTCCACGTTTTCCGAAGCCTGTGTCAGCAGAAACTGCTGAAGTCCTCAATGCTTCTTGAGAAGTCAGATAGTATCATTATTTTTGACAAGATACAGATTTCTGAGAAAAACTCTTCATGCTCCCCTTTCTTTAGAAAATCTCTACTAGGATGTTGATATATTAAGAAGATAGGAAGTATGGTGAGGTTGTACTTCATTCCTCTTCTACTGTCTACTTCCCCACCCCATATGCAGTCTCATGAATCTTGTATGTGATTCCGTTGTGTGCGTTTTTTTAAAACCATGGCTACGGCCATTTATATAATGCATGCTGTTTGCTTTGCCGCTATGCGTAATGTCTGTTTTTCTTCAGTCTTCACACCTACTACTTGAGAAATGACTTTGTCATTTTTAGTAGTATGCAGCACAGCAGAGTATTACTACTTGTGATTTTGAGCAGTGTGCAGTATAACATTTACCCTTTTCCTAAAATTTCAGTCTGTCTCCTACATGTATTACTGAAAACCATTACTGGCATTTCTGAATTTCAATGGGTGGCTCTAGAGAGAATATTTCCTCTTTTGCCTTTAGCCAGCTAAATCATCAGCCAAACAAGCTATCAGCTCAACAAGCTTTTTTGGGAGAGGCTCTCCTTTTCTTTCCCCCTCTGTTTCCTTTTAATCATTTACGAGTATTTTCTCACCTCATTGTATGTTTTCAGCTTAACCCCACTCTTCATTGGTGCTGTGGGACAACATCAATAGAATATTTAATTAAATGAATATTTAATTCATACACTATACTGTGCTACAATTGTGTTGAATTATTTTAAAATATACTAACTCTAAATGTGCTAATTTAAAATGTACTAATTCTAAGGCTAGCTAAGTATCATCCAGACACATCTTATTGCACGTTTGATTTGAAACTGAATTTTTGAGCAATTAGCATTGCTTTACCTGTATTCATGCAAGTAGTAGCAAATTTTGTTGTAGGTATCAGTCACATAGTGAAATCCTTTTTGATAGCATTACTAAGTAATAGAAGAGCCTTTTGATGTGAAGACCTGGAAGTCAGAACTGGGATCTGTTCCTGAAATCGTGTGTGAGTAATTCTTACTTGCATTACTAACAATCCTGACTCCAGTTAAATCAGATTAATCCAAGCACAGAATGGTAATTATTCTGGCATGGGAAAGCTGACAGTGTTTTTAGAACTATTTTTATTGCTGCATTTTAAAACATCACTTATTCCAATCTTCCCCCTTTCTTTATTCTTCTTACACAAAAATAATCCATCAACTGTTTCTGGCTGGTATCTGCAAAGTGAAGTTTGTGTGTTCCTTTGAAGCTGAACAGAAGGAAACATCATGACCACGGTTTCACCGTCTGTGTATAACATAGTCATTTATTAAAAATTGTTTATAATATATAACCCTTTGATTTTCAAATATGTTTATCTGTAAAATACCCTAGGTATTTTATAGTCCTAAAATAGCTTAAGTTATGTATTTAAAGAATCTTAGATTTTGATGCTGAACCGTGTATTTGGAAAGGTACATGAAAGCCAATTTAATCAAAGAAAAATTCGGATAAAGGCTGCTTCATACTAGAAAGAGCTCATTAGAGGATGATGACTTAGAGCGGTGAGCCCTTTCATGAAGCCTTTCTGAAACGTCCTGTAGCTTAACAGGGGAACTCATTCTATTTTCTGGAAATTTAAGGGTTTTTTTTCGTGTAATTTTGGGATGACAGTTCTTTGAGATTTCTTCTTCCTGGAGAAACAGAGAGGGAGAGAGATGAGAAATCTGAACAGAATACTACCATCTTCGTTTCTAAGGAAGAACAAATAAAAAGTAGCAGTTTCTTACGTAATAACACAATCTAAAGGGCCAAATGATAAATTAATGGCAACTGGTTCGTGTATATTGTTTTGGAGACTAAGCACATTAGATTGAATTGTTTCACAAGCAGCATGCCTAATTATTGTGTCTGCCACATTCATCTATTTAAGTCATTCCCAAGTTTTGGATTGCTGCCTAGAATATTACTGCAGTACGTGTTTCAACTGGCTATTCCCTTGTCATGCGGTACTTCATGAAGGAGGCTGCTTTTCTCTGGAAAAAGAAATAGAAGGAAGTATTGGCAGTATATTTATAAGAACTGATAAGAACTGATGATAGGTTTCATAATGTCGATGTGAATGAGCTGAATGTGAACTGATATTGTATTTGTTTTGTCAGGTCAGTGATTTAAAAAGTGCCTTTGTGAAGTCACTTTTACGAGAGAGGACTGCTACGCCTGTGTTTTCAAAATACTGTCTTTGCCAGCTAGATGTTGCCTTGACCTTACCCGTGGTGGAAGATACCTCAACTGTCTTGATTTGCCAATTAATTGATGGGAAACTGAATTCACCATAAAAACAGGAAGAAGAATTCTTATTACTGGGACATGAACAAATGACTGCATCGCTTTTCTTGTATAATCAATACCAGCAAGCGACCCACAGCGAGCTAGTATTCCATCAAGGAGTGCCATTGCATTGACGGACCTGTGCTTGAAACTGGTGCATCAGTGATACAATCAGCAGTCCCACACGTTTTACGGACAGAAATGCTTCTGAGCATGGTCTTTTTCAGCCAAAAGTCTACAAGCGGGACTTAATGATTGATGAGTGACTGCTTGCTGATAAACTTTCTCTGTTGATTCTGTGTTGTGAGTTGGACATCATTAATCGTCCCTCACTTTTTTTTTTTAACTTTCTTTTCAATCGGAATTATTTTTTTCTGTTTTTTTTTTTTTTTCCCCTTCCTTCCATCAGTAGTTTTGGAAATTTCTTTGGCATAGTTCACTTGACAGCAGTTTACAAATTCTAAATCAGCTTTTCATCATGGCTTTGAATGTTGCTCCTGTGAGAGATACAAAATGGCTAACGTTAGAAGTGTGCAGGCAATTTCAGAGGGGAACTTGTTCACGCTCTGATGAAGAATGCAAATTTGCACATCCCCCTAAAAGTTGCCAGGTTGAAAATGGAAGAGTTATTGCCTGCTTTGATTCCTTAAAGGTAAGGAAGAAAATTGCATGTGCAGTGAAAATGCTAGTGTATTGAAAGCAAAAAATGAAACTGAGTTACAGCTAATCAGAAAGTGATTTGTTCTTGGTAAGATGTATATTAATACAAATGTCACTTGTCTTAACTTTTATTTATTGAAGCTTTGAAAAGATTTCTTTCTAAAGATTTTTCTTTTCCAGTGTCAGTATGTTCTTTACAAAAATGTCATATGACTGTGGGATGCAGGATTGCTTACAGCTGGTATGACAGTCGTAGTCACACGAGTACATTTTATGAATTACCATTGTTTCATCGCAAATGAAAATACATGGTGGCAGAGTACTAGGCCATTAGCAGTGTGCTAATGAGATAAATGATATTAAAAAAGGACATTTTCATTTAAATCAACAGAAGTAAGAAACATCTGTCCATTACTTCAATTTTGATACAACAGATTGTTTACCCTCGGTATTGAGGACTCTGAGATAAATGAATAGCATTGCTTATTACATATATTGATAGTGCAGATAGCCACATAAATTTATAACAGAGTGAGGGGATTCTCTCCTCTGGAGGAAATTTAGCAATTATATTGATAGGCCATCAACTTTTTCTGACTTGCCAATGGCATCAAGCAAGCTTTAGAAAACTATTTTAAAAGTTTTGCAAAAATACTTTGTACTGCAGAAAGGACTATTAATAACCCCATGGGATTTGCGGAGTACACAATGTTTTCTGTGAAGATATGTTTGTATTCTCATGTAAACAGAAGGAAAAATATTTTTTTTGTGTAAATAATGAACAGGAAAAGTTAACCATTTGAGATTTTATTTTAAAAGTTTTAGTAATGGCTATGTCTTTTGGGCGAGGGAGAATGTCTTGGCCTAATTTTTAAATTTAGCTCTGTAGATCAAAATTTCAGTTACTCATCAGGAACTCCTACTATGAAAACATCAGTGTGAATGAGAAGAAAATTGTATTATTTGAAAATTTTCATTTAGTTTCATTATACTTTTTTTTTTTTTTGGTGCAATGCAAAACACTGTACTAGCCATCTCTTTTTTTCCTGGGTTTTCTCATTTCTTCTCTTCTTTTGAAGATTTAGAAGAAGGTAACTTGGTGGAAATGTTTGTGAGGTGTTTACGTTCTGTATATCCTACAAGCCAGAACAGCACCTTTGGAGTCATCACAGTATGTCATTGAGTGCTATTAATGACCTTAATCCATGGATTACTGCACGATAAACTGTAACAGCTTCTTTGTAGATGTTCTAGTATATTGGTCACTTGCCAATAGGATATATATATATATATTTTTCTTAAACAGGCAGGCTAGCATCTGCAGCAAATGGGCAATAAGTAGGTTTTACAGAAGATAAGTAAGTCAGTATAATTTTTTCAGATGTAATTTTTTACGTGGAGACTCAGGAAACATTTTACAGGCTGCCAAAGAGATTTAATTTTAAACTAAGGCTTTTTTTGTTTGTTTGTTTATAGAACTGTTAGATTTTGAATTGGCCACACCGTGGCTTAATCCTCCATTTCTGACATCAAACCTTGATCACAGTAGAAGAATTCGTGGTTCATCCCTATAGCCTTGGAAGCAGGGGATTAATGTGAGAGGAGAATCAGCCTTATGCACTTCTGATTCCCCTACCAAAAGAGTTTTTAAACAACATAAAACTCGGCAGCGAGGCAAATACTGCCAAGGCAACAATATTAATTTTGAAGTCTAGAAGTACTACCCTAGTAGCCATGTAGACAAATCAAAACTGGAGAAAATCCCAACCAAACTAAAACCCAGTGCTTTGAGTGTTTGTGTCCCCTCCTTTTATGGAGGAAAAATGAAATGAAGGTGTGCCTCCTGTGCTGTGCTTGTCAAGTCCGTTTGATTAAATTGCCGGTAAAGATGGCATCAGACCAAGAAGCCAAATTGCGACCTGAAGCCACAGAGGTGGAGGCTCAGGTTTCCTTCCTCCAACTACTGTGGGCGGCATGAGAGCATCGTCAGTTGCTGATAACATCTGCAGTGCTGAGCATCAGGCAGAACACGGCACTGGCACACGGTGCCTGACCTTACATACGTGGAAAGCTCTCAGGAATCATTGCAAGTGCGGGGCTCTGGGATCTATCAGCTAGCATCCTTGCATCCATTATCTGCATTATTCCAAAGGGTGTTTGTAAATTGGTGTATATGCAGCAAGAATGTGCCCAGGTAGCACAATTTGTTTATGCTGCTGGTTGAGAGACTTGTGTCATTAGTCACATAAATCTATTTGCTGTGGGGCTTTCTGAAATACTGGTGTTAATCATACAGTTTCAGAATAACGCTTTGGAATTCAACAGGCGGGATAACATTTTATGTAAATAAACAGTCTAGAGTTATAGATAAAATCAGAATTTAATTAAAAAAAAACAAGAACTGTTTTCCTTGCTGAACACTGAACCACACTTTAATGCAGACAATTATTTAGAGTTTGTTTACATAATATCTAGAGCTTTAGAGACTTAGCGTTTTTACTGTCTTGGTTCAGTGTATCTGCTGTAAAAATAAACTACAGTGAGTAAGTTGAGTGTCTTTGAATAAACATCTAACTACCCATAGAAGAAGCAGAATTTTTTCAGTCTGAGGTTAAGGTAGGTATTACATTTATGTGGTGCCTTGTAGTTCCAGCAGCTCCATGAGAAATCAGTCAAACGCAAGACAGAGCAATTAGGCTGGCTCTCCTTTCACCGCAGATCGTAAGGGTCCCTGTTGGGGGAAGGAACGTGCACCCTCCTGGTGTGTTCTTCCTTCTGGATTTCCGGGACAGAAGAGGGAGCATGGTGTCCATATCTGCCAACTGGATCATACTGATGAAGGGCCAGGATGGAGCTACTGGAGAGTCTGGCAAAAGACCACAGAGATGGTGAAGGGACTGGAGCATCCGTCCTGTAATGAAAGGCTGAGAGAGCTGGGACTGTTCAGCCTGGAGAAGAGGAGGCTCAGGGAGATCTCATCAATGTCGATAAATATCTAAAGGGAGAGTACAAAGAAGAGGGAGCCAGGCTCTTTTCAGTGGTGCCCAGTGCCAGGACAAGAGGCAATGGGCACAAACCGGAACACAGGAGGTTCCCTCTGAATATCAGCGAGCACTTCTGTACTGTGCAGGTGATGGAGCACTGGCACAGGGTGCCCAGAGAGGCTGTGGAGTCTCCTTCCTTGGAGATCTTCAAAAGCCACCTGGACATGGTCCTGGGCAACCTGCTGTGGGCGTCCCTGCCTGAGCAAGGGGTTGGACCAGGAGCCCTCCAGAGGTCCCTTCCAACCTCAGCCATCCAGTGATTCTGTGACCAGAAGCACCCTCGCTCAGACTTTGCCTGAGGCCTCTTGGTTGGTCAAAGGTAGTAAAAGGTGGTGTTAAGAAAGGAAGTAATCCCAGCCAGTGATGCTCACCTCCGTGCTGTGCCACATCCTCCTTTGTGCTCCCACCACTGTCTTGTGGTTCTGCAGTACGCCAGGTTGGGAGATTGATTGTGGTTAAAACTAAGTTGTTGTTGTTGCAGTTACTGCTGATGGAAGGGAGGAGGGCTGTGTGGCAGCGGCGGCTATAGGGGACCAGCAGAGCACTGGATTATTTCTCTCAGTGATAGTGCTGTGGCCTTAGTCCCAGGCTTCTGGAGTAACGTGATTGCATCAGAATCCAAGTTTTCCTGTATTAAAGGAGTATATTTGTAGGTCTACTGGTTCCAAGTAAAAGGTCAACGAAATTTAATGAACACTGTTTGCTTTTAACTCAAAAGAGATTTTTGGCTCTGAATACCTGTCCTTGTAATACTTGACTTTAAACCCAGCAGAAGTTGCAACAACAACAACCCCTCAAATCGATTACATTTTTGAGGATCCAGAATGCTCACTGTTGAAGACTGTCTAGGCTCTGAATATCCTTTATCTGTAAGATGCTCCAGGCTAGATAGAAATAGCTAACAACTAATGAGCCTGGTTCAAATTCAGGCCAGAAAGTTGCTGATGCCAGGTCCTGCCACATGGGCTTCTGAGAGTGTGTTTGTTTCTCTGTTTGGTGAGGGACAGAGCCTGGCCTGGCCTGGCCCGGCCTAAAGAGGGCACTTCGGGGGGTTAGGAGTGTGCAGGGGATCATTCCTGTTAATCCTGTTGGTGCTGAAGCAGCAGCCGGCAGATGAGCAGCCATTAGCTGGTCATAGCGTTGCCTCCAGCACCGGGACTGCCTCCAACAGGAGCCCTCCACAGCTCTGCCAGCCAGAGGGACACTCGAAATTGAACCAGGCAAGTGGCTCCTGCTAACTGATGTCAGGATGAAAGTGGCTCCCAGCTAATCCAGTTGCCTGTGCCTGACACGGATTAAGGCGTGCTTACATGACAAAGCCCGGAGCACTGCGGGTGGACGGTGGACGGGAAAGCAGGGAGCAGCTGAGGAAGCACCGCTAGAACCAGAGCCTCATCTGCTGCCTTAAACCTTCCTAAAGCCTTTCTGGGGCTGTTTGCTTCGCCTTACAAGCTCCCATTTGGATGCAGCAGTGTTTTTGGGTCTGTGAAGAGGCCTGTGTAAGGGGAAGTTTCAGTTTCAGGAACTCTTCTGTTTATGTTTTCATACTTCTTGCTCAGTTCAAGTAGCTTAATTCTTTAATAGTGAAGAACCTGGATGTATAACACTTCATATATCACATGCAGAGTCCTCCAAGTTCAACACTGTAAGCAAACCTCTTTTCAAGACTTTCTAGTCCTGCTAGTGGTAAAGAACAAAATCCTTTCGAAGGAATATTAATATATAATATAATCTCTAGGGACAAGAACATGCAGAACTTTGCTGTATTTAAAAAAACAAAAAACCAAAACATGAACAGTGATGTTTATGAGGAGGAGAGGGGAGAAGCTTGGCAGATAAAAAATACGCTCATGTGCATTTCAGCAGGAGCTGACTCTCATGTTCTCAAGCTAGTCTACCTTTTAAATTATGATATGATTTCTCTTGACTCAGATTTATATCCTTTCTGCCAGTCAGCTACTAGAAGGGTGCATTGTCTAAGCTAGTACAGACAACAGAGGAGGTATCTTAAAGATACTGTCATTGCAAATTTTATGGTGGTAACAAGAGAATGAAAGCATCTTTACGGCTAAAGATGGATTTTTCTGTATTTTTTCTAATCTATTTACTAGTGTCTAAATACATTGAACTCTTCTATTTATTGAGCCAGCAGACTAGTGTGAACTGTTCATTTGCATTTTCATGAAAGCCTTTTAAGAACATGCCTATCTGGTCTCATTTAGCACTACAGAATAAAAGGTAATTGAAAGCTGTACACAGAGACCTGTTTACCAAGTTAAAAGGGTTCCAGGAAAAAAGAAATTTTAGGAACATCCACTTTGTTGAAATATCTGGAACTGAAAAGGATCTGTTTAAGAAGGACTCTAGTTTTATTTAGAAAAAGAGGGGAAAAAAGTCTTCGTAAACTGAGCAGGCTGTTTATAAGAGAGTGATCTCAGAGTTAGGATGCACTAGCTAGTCATTTGCATTTCTGCAATTCTTTTGGGGATCTCTAAATGTTCTACAAATGTCAGGGAATCAGGATCATATCACACTGTGGGGCAGATGATACCTGCTCTCACTTTGCAGTTGAGGCAGTCTGGACAGATTGTAGGTGCGCACCATAGGCAGAGGGGACTGGCTAGTTTTGGCTGTATGTGAGAAAATATTTAAATAAGTGTTCAAAGTGTTTTAGCTGGCTGAATTTCTGCTCATCACACAGTTATATGGTGTGACACTGTTCGAAGGCAAGGTGAGTTCAAGGGCTGTGCCTACAGCTGGTGGAACAGGGGAAGAGTGACTGACTCAGTGATCAAACTCATTTCTCCTGGGCGACAGCATCACTTGTTCCTTCTGGGCCCGTGAGTTTTGCCTGCTTTGCTGCACAGTGACCTAATTTCAGTTGGATGGGGTACGTTCAGGATCTGGGGAAGTGGAAGTTGCAGCCCAAAACCATTCAGGTGGAGGATTCAGAATCCAGGTCCCCCCCTCCTGCTGATGGGTGCATTACCATATAAAAGGCAGAGCAATGAGTTCAGTCACATCACTTCTTGTTCACACCACACGAGTTTTTACTTTTAAAAAGCCCGATAAGTTACAGGTGGCCTGGGAACACCTGGCAAAAGCTTTCCTGTCTCTGAATTGCAGAAGAACGTGGGCATGAAGAGAAAGTGTTGATCAAGGCCAGTTTTAGTGTACTGAAAATTAATTCTGTGTGCTCCCTCTATGTTCAGAACAGCCGTGGCCGCCCTGTGTCAGACCAAAATCCCATTTAGCCCTATGACCCAGAAAGGGCCAGTAGTGCATATTTAGGAAGAGGTGCGCAAGCATGTAATGGCTTCCTGGAGTGCTCTTCTAGCTCCCAGTGGTCTGCTGCTCAGGGACTTTGAGAGCCAGACACGATGTGGTTGTACTTGATAGCTCTCAGGGAATGTCTTTCCCCTGGATTTTCCTGCTCTTTTTTTGAACCTTGTATGCCTTCAGCACCCACAGCATGCTGCGGCAAGGGCTTCCACAACTTCATTGCGCACAGCATGGAAACCATCTTCTGCTGGTCATTTCGAACCTCCTGGTTTCCTTTGATACCCCCCAGTTCTTGTACTGGAACAGCAGAAGATAACCTGCTGGGAATTATCATCAGGATGAATCTAATTTTTTTTTTCCCCACTGACCTTCCTCTGAAAGGGGCATGTTTCTCCCCAGTGAGTTCAAAGGAGTGAGAGAAGACGCATTGTTTTAAATCTGCTTCCTGGGACAGGTGTGCTTCATAAAGGCCCTGCTTTTTTTGGGCCATGGGAATTTTGTGGCTTGGAATAAAGTGCAAGGGATGAAATGTTGCATGAAATCTTGTTGCCGTTTTTCCTGAAACTGTGACCACAGGTTCATGTTGTACCCAACGCATGCAACCATGAGCTGCTACTGAAAGAGATGGTACATCAAGTCCTGTATCCTATCACACTTTACTTGAACAAGGATTAAAAAAATGGAGTTATCATGCAGCCATGCAACTTGTTTGAGCTGATCCAAAGGAAAGGAGAAGAACTGCATTAAATGTAAAATGAAACTATGAATGTAGGCAGCAAAATCTAGTGTAAATTGAGGTACAATGGAGTTTAAGAAAGGAAAATCTCTTGCTGAAGGTGCCCTTTATCTCTGAGTTCAGTGACTTGCAGTTGTTTCCTGCCTTGTCAGTCATCTGTTCTTGTTTGTTTACTGCAAAACCCTCTGTTTTTATATTCCAGTTTTCTCCTGTAGTCCTCCCAGCATATACAAGTTCCTCAAACACTTCCTTTTTTCTGTTTGCCTCCCTCCCCTGTGTTCACCTAGCTGTCTCCATGCTAGCTGTGCAGGCTTAACTAAAGGTATGGTTAAAAACCATACCAACCAGCTGAAGCACTACGCAGGCACACTTAAAGATCCATGAACTTGGCTGGCCTTGAATTGGTTAGGAGAGACTCAAAGAAAACTGAAGCAAGCCTTTAACTGAAGTGTTACACAGTGTTTAGCATTTCTTTGAAAAAAGCCTCGGACAGTCATTTACTAAAGAAGGGGCCCTGTCCTTTGCTAGATTTTGCATCTCTCTGGAGAGGAACATTTCTCATCCTCTTCAGAGGAAAGTCCAGAGGCATAGCTCGGCCCCACTGCCTGCCGTGTTGAAGCCGCAGGACCGCGCGTGGCAGAAGCCTTGGCTGGTTGTGCGGGCTGGGCCGAGGGCTGCTTGCTGCAGCGGAGGGGCAGCAGCAGCACGTCAACTCGGAGGAGCAAGTCCTAACCTGTCTCCACCACTTCTGCAGTGAACGGTTGCCCTCAAACTGAGCCTATGAAAAACAGAGAGAAGTTGAACCAGTTCACTATGCAGACGGTGTTTCTGTCCTGTAGAAAAACTGTGTGTCTCCTTCAGGCCTTTTGTTTGCTTGTTTGTCTCTCCTAGCGGCAGCACTGTGAGCATGAAGCTGTCCTGACCATCACTGTTACCCTCTGTAACCACCACAGCTGTCAGTTTTGAAGTCAGGGCACTTTGCTTGAACTTGATACCAGCGCTATTCTCGAAGGAGAGCCAAGTTGGACGTTTGATAACTGAGCTACCCAGACACTCCTTCCCACTGAAGGTGTGGGAACCTCCTCTTCCCAGTCGAGCTGTTCAGTTGCAAAGCCTTGCTGTGATCAGAGCAGAAGCCTTTCACATATGGGAGACCTGGCGCAACAGCTTGTGCCTCCTTTGGCCCGTTACGGCTGCCCAACGTGAGCGAGTGGGTGTTTACTGGCAGCTTTCACTGCCTTAGTTAGTGTGGTAGAACTTGTTGAGCAGGTCCTCTGGCCCCTGGCCTGGGAGGAGAACGAGCAACAGGAGCAGTAATGGTTGAAGGAAAAAGCAGTTAAAGAGCAGTAGCTGAAGGATGTAATACAAATATATCTTCTTGTTCGCTGAATCGTGTTGTCCTGAGGGACCTGTGTTACTCTTTTAGTAGTTCCTGGGCACTGACCATGCTGGTTAACTCCTGAAGCTTGCTGCTTCCAGAAGCCCCAGCAGAGATTCACAAAGAGCTTTCCCAGGTAGTCTGCCGCACCCCTTTATCTCCGATGCAGCTGCCACTCAGTTACCAGTCTCAGTCTGCGTGAAGAAGAGCAGCTAGGCAGGCTGGTTAGAGCTGCAGGAAACGTTGTGTGGAAGGGCACAGTGTTTGGCAGATGTTCTTCAGATTCTCATGCTCTCAGGGGTCCTTCATATACCCACTGATTCTCTGTGTAGTTTTTGTTGCTGCACCAACCCATGCTCCCCTGAGCTTTATAATAACCAGTCTGTGGGTGTAGTGAAGGCAAAATTCAATCAGAGTCTCTGACTCATCCCATCACTAGGATTTTGAACACAAGAGCAATTGCTTGCTGCCCACTCCTCCCCCACGCTCTCTATTAACTCAGGTCACTGTTCCTACAGGCTTGCTCTCTCCAGGTCTTCCCACCTACTCCTTTATTTTTCTGGCAGGTGGTCCTTCTTTCTTTCCAGGCTCTTTTTTTTTTTTTCCCCTCTTGGCCCTGTGTATGCAGCTTTCTCTCAGCTCAGGCGTCAGCTGTTCTTCTCAAGCTGTTATACTTAGACTGCATCATCAATACAAAAGACTGGGTTGTGTTCAGATGCAGGGAGCTTCCTGATGTAAAAGACTAGCACAGTCAAGATCCATGTTCCTATTAGGCAAAGTCATCCACAGGGCTGGAAAAATATTTTTAATAGCAAAAGCTCAGACAAGACTCAGGTTATCTGCAAGTCCATTTGTCAACCATCCTGCTCTCCCAACTCACATCTCACACAAAGACTGGCACCTTGTTTCTGAGGAGGTGGATTGCATTGGAAATGCACTGCCAGAAAAGGAAAGCTGTTGTGGTTTTAGAGATGTTGGAACACAGCATTGAAAGCCTGGTGTGAGGTACCAGTCCCAGAACTAAAATTCAAGAGGAAATCGTTAGTGACTTTGTTTTCTTCCACACTGATGTTGTTTCTGGTGGCTAACGTGGCATACTGTGCCACGTGGCATTAGATTCCTGCAAGGTCTTGACCAAAGTAATGAAAAAATTAATAATGGAGAAAAGAAAACAGTCTTTTCATCCGCTTTGTCTATGAGCCATAGGGCAAGGTGTTGTGCACAATGTCCCAAAAGTCAGATGGCCGTAGTGCTTGGAAAGACACATTGTTGAGCTGTGAAGAGAAAGAAGTAGATGATCAGTGGAAAGCACCATCACGCATGACAGAGGTAGCTGCATCAGTGAAGCACTGATGGCTCAGTGTGCCAACAGGGCTGTCCTGCTTCCCGTTGGCAGCTGTGAACCTGCAAGCTCACGCATTGCTGCACACTGCTGCCCTGTGCGGTGCCATGCTGCTAACTGAAAGATGACTTAGTGCAGTCACCACAGTATAAACATACCCCTTTTCACGAGGCATTACAAGTTTTCAGACCTTACTTCCTCTCCGATTCATGTGGCTTAAATGAGAGGGAATCCATGTGTGCACTGTCATTGCAGCTGGATGGATGGCTTGGGCTAGCAGCCCATCAGGTGTGCTGCTCCCACCTCACCTCCATGTGCCATAGGCCAGACAGTTTTGAACTTTGTTAAAAAAACATTTATTTACTTTTGCTTGAAATTCATCTGGGACCTTGAGTTGAGCGCTCTGCAGTGAAGATATATCTCTGAATGGGTTCATGTACCGTTGTATGTGTTGTCTTACTGAATGTCAGTCTGCTGGCACCTGTGGAGATAACGTAATGGCCAGAAGAACAGCTCAGCTGTGACTAAGAACCTAACTGAGCTGCTGGGAGCTGCTTTGTTGGTTCGTAGCAAGCCAAAAAAGAAAATCCAGCATGTCGGACACTAGACTAAGCCCCAGTGGCTGTTGTCAAACAGCTCCCCTGGAACCTACCCCCAGCCAAGTAAACAGCTTCACAAAAACTAACTTTCCTAGCTAGATGTGAAAGTCAAGAGACATATAATGCCTTTTTTTCTCTAAGATCACTTTCTAGATTAGGCTGTCACTTTAAAATTAATGTATGTTTATTTGCAGTGGGTAGGACGTGAGTCTTTGGGCTTGATTCAGTTGCCCAAACAGAGGCATCTCATGCCACTTAAGATGCCCTAGAGTGTTCTTGACGGCTTTCCAGCAACATGTCAGAGGAGTGTGTGCCATATCTGCTGGCACTGCGCAGAAGTCCAGGATGTCCCAGGGTGCTCCAAATGGTCCTGCTGACTTCTCTATGGCAACTGACTGAAGCCCTTCTCAGGAGGCAGCATTGGCTGCTGTACTAACTGGAGACTGTGACGCCAACTGCCTTGAATAAAAAGGTGGACAATGCATTTGTCACAGCGATGACCTAGCTGAGAGAAAAATAGTGGTATAGGCTAAAGCCACAAAAAATGTCTTCTGTAGCAGAAGAATGCTGGTGTGGAGAGCAAGCAGGGGAGGAACATTTTCAGCATGTACTTTATAGTTCACTATTAGTAATGCTATCAGCTAATGTAAACTCATTAACTTTAAATAAATGTAACCCATGTAACTAGGCTCTTTTGCTATCTATGACAAGAAGGAAAATCTTTCTAGGCACAGGGATGTTATGACAGTGAACTCAGCCTATTTAAAAATAAAAAGATGTGCAATCTTTTACAAATTTAAATTGACTTCTTCTTAATGAAGATCTTAAAACTAGAAATTGATCAGGACATGGTCTGTGCTTTGGAAAAACCAAGAGAGTTTAAAAAAGCAACCCCCCCTCCCTGGAAGCATAATTCTCCATCACTTCACGTTTGTCACAGATGTGACCATGTGTCAAGTGACATCAGATGCAGCAACACATAGCCAGCTTCTAATCCAAAACAAGAACTACTTACTTTTCAAAGTCCATCTTAATGACAGTTTTCCTAAGGTGGTGGTTCGTAATGTCATGAAAATGTCTGTTCCCTACTGGCATCTTCCCCAACCTATGTGCTTCATAGTGCTAGTCATACGATGTATGTCAGTGTTACTAAAAATGAAGATATGGGATTTGTGTGTGCACAGACGGAGGTGCGTGGATATAGGTACGGAGTTATGGCATCTGCATGCATCTGTAAATTACAGTGTTTGTATGAAGGTGATTTTGTGCTGCATGCTAAACATGTTTATACTGTTGAAGTTCCAGCCTGTGACAGTCCTCAGTATAAATCAATACAAATATTAATTTGCAGCAAAACTCTGATTACTTCACTGAGAGCAGCATTGGCTGATTAGTATGCATGAACTGGTCTGTGTTAGAAGTGCAGGGAAAGTCTATGGTTCTCTTTCTTTAATTGAACCTTCTGGCTATAATTGTTTGTAGCCTGGATTCTTGAGGAAATGAGGCTTATGCAATCAGACTGCCTCTCTTTCCCTCCTCCCCCACTCACTTTTGAACCCACTGGCCAAATTCAGCCAAGTTTGACAAAGAGATCGTAGTCTCAAGGATAATTAAGTTCCTACAAGTTTCCTGAAAATAGGGAGGCAAATAGAAGAGGAGAGAAAGAGGGAAGAGATCTGTAAACCCTCCCAAGTGAAAGAAAAGGCGTTGGTGGGAGCTTCCTTCTTGTTCCCGGAGAGTACAGGAGATCCTTAAAACTCAGTTAACCACAACGAAGTCAGGTTTGGGGATTTGCAATCAAATGTGTAAGCCCCCTGCCTTCGTTTGTCCCAGCGCTCACAGAACTACTTGTTTAATGATGCTAGCAGTCTTTTTACTGAGAAGCAGCTTTTGCAGAGGACTGCTTGCAGTCATCCCTTCTAAACTTTAGCCTCCACTTACTTTTTAAGTGTGGTTTTCATGGTATTTTCCTTTTTTGACCTTTTCACGTATCAGATTTATTTTATTGAGTTATTGGTACTTACCATTACTTCTGTTTCTTCAGTAAGAAGGAAATTTCCATTAGGAAGGTAGGCTTAGGTCTTATTTTGGATGGTTGTACAAGGCAACGAAAGGATCCCGGATGGTAGGTGGGAAGGGCCAGCATCAATGCACCTCTCTGAAGCTGGCTATTGTGTAGGAAGCACGAATTTATAAAAGGCAACAAGAGAAAGCAAGAGAAGGTGTAACTCTATAGAGTTTGTGGTTAGAGCTCCTCTGGAAAGATGGAATCTCTACTGCTAGGTTTCTTTGTGCAGTTTTACTTTAGGCAGCCACTTGATGGAAAAAAAAAAAGAAAAAGAAGACTGTCCTGGGAGCAGAGGTGGCAGTGCTTTACATAAGAACCATATGCCATTGCGTCCTGAGCTCTTAGCATCTCAATTTGTTTTAAGAGCAGCACACTTTCTTGTGTCCCAGTGCAGGTGTAAGCTGGTCTTTGACATTACTCAGGACTGACCTAAGAGATGTTTGTGTAACTTCCCCCAGACTTGACATTTTTGCGGTGCAGCTAAAGTCCTCCACTGTTACATGGATAGACAGTCTTTTAAACAAGCACTATTATAAAAAACTACAGTTAGCCAGCTTTCCCTAAAGCACTAACAATACTGTAAGCAGGTTTTCCTTTATCGGATATTTCAACATGCCAGCTGTTTCAATATATGTAATGCGTTTAATGAGCAAGGGAGTTTATTATTGGGTGTTTGAGTATGACTGTTCTTACTAATTCATTATTTGCCTTTCAATCCTGGATGTTGCAAAAAGATCTGCTGTGATCTGTGTCAATTGTATCATGGTGTGCTTTGATTTGCTGTAAAGCAGCTGCGTACCTCAGCAATGCACACAAAAATTAGGGGTGTGAAAATAGCCAGCAAGTTTCTTATGTGAAATGAGAAATGGCATAGCTGGCTAATTAGGTAGCAGGTGAAGGTCAGTTAATTTATAAAATCTTCCTGTACACGGCCAAGTTCTATTTAGTGTGTTTACTTATTGATATAGACTTGGAAATATCAAATGGAAAAGTGGTACAATAAGTTAATAAATATGTTGCTTCTTTAGAGGCCGCAGAGAAATGGTGGCAAATTGATTTTTAGCTCAGTTCAACAGAAGTTAATTATCTGATATACCTAGCAGGTTTTGTTGATCCCGGTGTGCTTGTCACTTGAGATGAGATTTGAGCAGAGCAGCCCAAAGCAGGAGAGCAGCACGTCCGAGGTGGCACAGCCCAGTCTTTAGCTGTGCCGAGCAGCTGACCCTGGTGTGCTGCATCAGTGTGGATGCCATGAGACCACAGAGAGGACAACGCCTTGTGGAAAACACTGCTGATTTTTCAGTAGCATTTGTAAGAGTAACATGAGCATGTAGAAAGGGGAAAGCTGCGGGCAGAACTGTGTGCTGTTGTTGCACAAAGTACGGAAGAACCTTCCCCCAAATGATTGTTTTCTGGAACGAGGGTAAGAACTATCAGGCACAGAGAGAGCAGGAATGCCGAAGTTGTTAAGAAGATGTTCAGAAACTATTGTGTGTTCTCTGGCTCGGGTGCTTAATTCAGACTGACTGGGAGAACAGCATTATCATGCAGAATAAAATTTTGCTGTACCACTGTAGGCAAAGAAAAATAAAAAAAGACCGCAAATGATTTGAAGGCAGGGCTGAAGCTTTCTGATATGACATCTGCGGGATCACTATAAAAATTGATTAGTTTGATATGTTTTTGGCTTTACATTTTTTATGTGCATGCCGGATGCAGTTAAGACCCTGGTTTAAATAGATATCCATAATTTATCAGTCTAAATGCAATAACTTTAACATTTTATTTAATTATAATTTCCTAAAGTGATTTTTTTTCTGTGTTCTTTATAAGACAGCATTTGTCTGATGATGTATTGCAGACTCTGTTAATATCTGTGTAAAATTTACAGTATTGGAAAGCCTTTTCTTAGTTACAGATCTGCTGTGGGTTTGGCCATCTTTTACGCCGATTTTTAGTGAGTGGTGAATCAGAATCTTTTCAAGATATCAATCTTTATATGTATATTTAAGCACACCTTTGTGTAAAAAATATTTGTGTTTGCCTGTTTTGAGCTGAAATAGTGACAGGCTTGGGTCTACAAGTCACAGTAACTACCCACTTCATAGCAGATCTCTACTGGATAACTAATAGATAACTTTGGATATTGGAAGATATTTAAATGGTGGCTTTTGACATGATGTGCTGTTTTATATGATGCAAATTGTTTAACAAGTTTATGCCTTTGTTTTCCCCTTTGTGAAAGGGATGTAACTGTGTTGTTTTTTTACTTATCGTCTCTTTGTCTTTTAAAAGTAGGAGAAACAAATAAGCTGTTAAAGGTTAGAAGGGAGAGATAATAACTAATATAGCTGGAAAAACACAAACTTTTGTGTTCACACAAGAGGTGTTATAAATATTGGGTCGTATTTATAAATAATTATAAAGAGTCTTGGAAATATAGAGCACACCTGTCAATACTCACTGGTCAAAAAAATAACATTTAAAAATATCTGGGAGAGGTTGTCTCTGTAGTGCAACTTACTTTTCACATAGGAGTCTGTGAATGCATAGATCACCTTTTATACATACATATATATACACGCACATGCAAAATATTTAGCATGTACTGTGCACTAGAGTTGGTAGATCCAGAATGCATTGGGCGTCAAGTCACTCCTGCAGTGCAATAGCAGTTTACCTGGGTGGGTAAATTGGTGGGTTCCTGACACCCAAAAAAACAGTAGATTAGTGTGAAGTAGTAGAGTTAAGAGGAATTAAGAGCACTGTTGACTGTTTCGGCAGCTCAGAGAAGAGATTTATACCCAAAATTATGGAGGGACCTTTGTCTATTTCTAGGAGCTTGATGGTTGAAGTGTAAACTGCAATGCCGATGCTCAGGGGGAAAATGCATCATTTATTTAGGTCCCCTAGACCTAGGACCTAAGGTTAGGTCTCTCCCTTTTGAGCCATTGGCCCACTTGTTTAAATTCGGGCTTCCCAGAATGGAGGCAGGTTGCATGCAGAGCTCCTTGTGCAAGGGACATTGCCCTGCAGCCTCGCAAATGCACTGACAGCCACGCACTGCACCCAAGGGCTTTGCAAGGAGTGGGTGACAAACCCTGACTTTGCACTGCAAGAGACTGATGCTTGCTCCCATAGGGAATGAGACTTCATTTCTAGCTTTTTTAAAAGCACAGCATGCCAGAGGTTCTCAAAACCTGTCAAGCATGCAGTATTTTTGTCTTCACATTAGGGTATCTGCTGAAGCTTGATGTAATCTTCTCTTAACTTCTGGGTGGAGAGGTGTACTTCTTTGTTGAGGTTTTCTCTAGCTGTAAAAACTGCCACTTGAAAGGCATACAGTATCACAGAATCATAGAATATCCTGAGTTGGAAGGGACCCACAAGGATCATTGAGACCAACTCCTGGCTCCACACAGGACCACCCAAAAATCAAACCATATGTCTGAGAGCGTTGTCCAAACTCTTCTTGAACTCCGGCAGGCTCAGTGCCATGACCACTTCCACGGGGAGCCTGTTCCAGTGCCCAACCCCCCTCTCAGTGAAGAACTTTTTCCTAACACCCAGCCTGAACCTCCCCTGTCACAGCTCCATGCCGTTCCCTTGGGTCCTGTCCTGTCACTGTCCTGTGAGGAAGCTGCAGGCCACCATGAGGTCTCTCCTCAGCCTCCTCCTCTCTGGGCTGAACAACCTAAGTGACCTCAGCAGCTCCTCATATGTCTTCCCCTCTAGACCCTTCACCATCTTTGTAGCCCTCCTTTGGACACTCTCTAATAGTTTCATGTCCTGCTTATACTGTGGTGCCCAAAACTGCACACAGTGCTCGAGGTGAGGCCGCACCAGTGCAGAGCAGAGCGGGACAATCACTTCCCTCAACCAGCCAGCAGTGCCGTGCCTGTTGTACCCCAGGGCACGGCTGGCCCTCATGGCTGCCAGGGCACAGTGTTGACTCATGTTCAGCTTGCTGTCGACCAGAACCCCCAGATCCCTTTCTGCGGGGCTGCTCTCCAGCGTCTCGTCCCCCAGTCTGTATGTATAGACAGGGCTGCCCCTTCCCAGGTGCAGAATCTGACACTTGCTCTTGTTGAACTTCATGTAGTTGGTGATTGCCCAGCTCTCTAATTTGTCAGGATCTCTCTGCAAGGCCTCTGTACCCTCAGGGGAGTCAACAGATCCTCCCAGTAACATGAGTTCACTCTTTCCTTGCCTTTTTTAATCTTTACCTGTAATGCAGCTCTTCATTGTGAAATTGGAGGCTCAAAAATCTAATGAGGTTTATAGTTTCTTTATGTTTTAATAGATATCAACTAGTTTTGTTTGTCATTCAACTTACCTGGCCTTGCCTGCTGCTGAGCCGAGGTTTTCCCTCAGGCTTCCTGGTACAGTGTTTTATGACCACTGCTTTGCTTATTCTGAATCCCTGACACCATTCCTGTACATCAGCAAATACCTACTGTATTAACAGCAGGTTAGAAATATAGCTTTGAAGGGGTTGTGTCAGTCAGACATTCCTGTGCCATTTTTTATCATGGGCAGCCATGTCACCTTTTCAGTAGGTAAATCACTAATCTCCATCCTAAAAATGGGTGGTTTTTTTGGAGAGATTTTTTCTGCTTCCATCTCAAGACATAAGATAACTTCACTCCTCATATGCATTCTTCTCATTTCCAGTGTGGATTTATTCACTACCGGTTTACTTCTGCTTAGTTGAAAGCCACTGTTATTTTGTAGCTTAAGCAACTGCATTGCCCCTTCCCATTATCCCTCCCATGCCATCCTGACTTCTCTGGGGACGTTCACTGAATACAGTCATATCCCTCCTCAGCCCTTGTTTTACTAAGCCAAAAACCACCATGCTCTATTTCTCTGTTTATAAGCTAGGCTTTCCTTTCCTTGAGTTACCTTGGCAGCCCTTGCCTGTGCCTGCTCCAGACCAAATCCATCTTTCTTGAATGCCGGTGACCAGAAGCACACACAGCATTGCAAGTAGACATTCACAATGTGAGAAAAAGACTTGCCACACAAGCTTCCTGCCTTTCCTAGACAGTCTTTGTTTGATACATCCTTGGGGCTGTTTGCCTTTTTCACAGTTTTGTCACACTGGTGTCTCCACCGTCAGTCAGTGGTTGATCAAAGCATCCATGATGTTCTTCTCCTCGGGCATGGCCAGCTCCATCCCCAGGTGATAGCTGGACACCTGCCTATTTGTGTCTGAACTGATGTGCAGAGTTCATGTCCCTGGTTGGAAATACTTCACTCTTTCATAGTGGTTCTTATTCTCCAGATTTCAAGGTCGTCATCTTCTGTCATACCCTGATTCTTCTTTCTTCCCATTGCCAGCAGAGTTTGAGTCATCAGCACATTTCATTAGCTTATCTTGAGCTTCTGAAAAACACAGATCTGGTGTCCCAGAGATATGAAGCTTAACAGTGTAATCAAAGCAGTTGGTTTCTGCATCTGTGACTTTATACCCCTTCAGCCTATGCCCCCACAGATGACTTCTCCTGGGACTGACACTGTGTCCAACTAACCCTGTAATAAACCTCCAGTTGATTTCATGGGGCATTTCACTGTCCCCAGATTTTCTGTACCTTTCTAAATTCAGCCTGTTTTGCCTGTTTCCAGTATGCTGACTTAATAGTTGTTCCACTACCTCAGGAATTAAGTGGAACAGGCTTTCCCTCCATCTGATGCACGTACTTTTTGGAGCATTTTTTTTTTCAATCCATTGATTTAAATATTCTGGGAGCCCTCAGCTGTGATATCATGACATAAGTACCTAGCTGTATGTTTCTGCGAGGACCATTTCACAAGAGAAGAGCCATTAACACTCATGGTGAAGGGTTCTTAAAAATTATCTGGTCAGCGATGTACTTCAATATGTGCTTACACTGTTTCTGTGAACAGCAAACAAAGTTCTGGCTTTGTCTTGCTCCTGTGGGCTTTTTTCAAAAAATAGGAGAGGGAAATCATAAGATTTATCTTCCCCTCAATTTTCTTTTTATTTTGAAAGGAGTGTTTCATGCTTTTGCAAAGTGTGTGTGTGTTTGACTCTTTGTTTTCTTTTGCTTTTTTCCCCTCTTCTGTCAAAATTCCATCTCTGTTTTCCATCAGGGATATGTGAAAAATATTTTCAATATATATATCATTAAATGGTTTCCTTGTTCTTATACTACTCCCTAGGCATCTGCTGCTGACTGCTTTTGGAAACAGGATACTGGGCTGGATGGACCTTGTTTTAACACAGTACAGCTGTTTTTATTTTCTTTAACGCTGAATCATTTGTCAGAAAAAGTGATTTTTATTTATTTACTTCTGTGCAGCTGCAGTGGCTCTCAAGAAGTGGAGTCTGCGGTTTGCTCTTGAGAATATAAAGACAAATTCAGAGGTGTACAACAGCTCATCTAAGTAATTACAGAACTGTTCCTAAATGTAACCTTCTGCAGAGCGCAGAGTCAGTCATCGTGTGTTGCAATGAAGTGTGCAACTTGCAGAAAATCTGTATGTTTGAGGAGGAGAATAGCCAGAGGACTCCAACAGCAGCGAAAGAGGGAAACTGTCCCAGCTCGCACTGTGGAGGGAAGAAAAGGGTGCCAGATGGGAACAAAATCTGCCCAAGACTTGGTAGCTGTTGTTGCCACTGCTCAGGAAAGGAAATAGGGAAGAACTAGAGGGTTTTCCAAATTCCATAATATCTTATCAAAACTGTAGGTGCTAAATGTTTTATTAAATAGTCAGTCTGGCAAAACTTTGAGACCATTACTACAACCTTTCTTACATTCTTTTTGAAATCTCTATATTTTATCAGTAATTAATTTTGATCCATGAATATTTTATTCCTTTTAAAATGCAGCATAATAAAAAGGTGTTTTTGTTTTTTTTTTAAGAAGTAGACATAGAAGTGTGAAATCGATTGCCTCATAATGTTCATTTCTTTTGTACTTCATATGCCACTGAAGTCAGTAACAGTATTGTGGCGTGCTGCAGGGAGCCCAGACTTGGCTGGGAATCATAGAAATACTGTTATTAATGACACTGGACTAATGAAGATAGTCTTACAAGGTTTGCCTCATACTGAGGTCTTCTAAGATTCCTGGGCATTAATCTTATCTGTTTACGTTGCCATGTATAAAGGTGAAAGCTTTCCTGTTTTCTTGGGATTAGGATTTGAATTCACAGAATTTTCGACCAAATTCTGCATTTGGACATCAAAGTTAGACCTTTAATTTACTTTCACTGCGCTTCTACCCATTCAGTCATCAGAACTGATTTTATAAATAAGTTCACTATCATCTGACTTAATTATTTTCCCCGAGGTTAGTGTTTTTCACATACTGTTTTTTGAAATTTTACCGTTTGATGCATTCACCTTCTAATTGTACACTCTTTTTTATGTTTTTAAAAGGAGCTAGAAAGTTTGAAAACCTTGACCTAGATTTTTTAATTTTAAATTGGCGGAGCATTTACAGCTACTGGGCTTTGTTGACTTGTTGATCAGGAGTTAGCTAAAGTTGGCTGAATATCTGTCCTAAATAAATAAGTGCTTATGTGTAACTAATTATTTAGACATACAAGTTCAGGCTCGTCCACCCTGTGTCTTGTGAGATCTGCCAGTGCTAAGGTGAAGGGGATTGGGTTGGGTTGGGTTGGGTTGGGCTGGGTTCTTTGCTGTGTTTTCTGTTGGGGCCTCAGAGATGGACACTGGCTTTTAGGCAGCACCACAAATCCTACTTCTCATGGTGCAGCTACTCACAGCCAACCCAGTCCATTTGGAAACAGGGAATGGAAACTGAGGGCACTGAATATTGCTATGGAGTGTGGTGTGGTATCCAATAGGTTAGGCGCTCACGTGGCTTCTGTAGACAACTCACTGCTTGGGTCAACTAGCCATGGTGTCTGCTTGGGCCATGGATAGGCATGGAGAAATGTCACAAAATGACTTTCTCATTTCCAGACAGGCAAATGCTCGATTACCCTTTATCCCCTACAAGCATTAAGGATTCTGTGAGGCTTTTTAGACCGTTGGAGAGCAGTGACAACCATCACATTTCCATCATAGCGAGGTTGTCGTTGTCCTCTTAGCTGCAGTCAGAGAGATCAGAAGAACACTTCATTATAAATCTAGGGTACAGTGTTTGTGTAAGTTTGTTTTTAATAGCAGTCATAAAAGGCAGATTTAAAGCATTAAAGCCATGTTTTTAGAGGTCTTCATAGTGTTATCAGCTCTTTGTGTGTCTACAAGTGGTAGATGATAAATTGGCAGACAGCTGTTTGATGATATATAACATGTTGTCTGGTAGTCAAGTAGCTTAACATTTCCCAACTGCGATCCAGCGTCGTTTATATAGGATTCTGTTCTAATTTCACTCACTTGCTCACAGCAAGTTGAACATATTAAAATGTATCTGAAATTGTTTAGCTTTACTCTGAGAGACCTTCAGTTCCTCATTAATTCTAGTATTCCATAAATACTTAACAACTTTCTAAGGCTTTGCATTTCTAAAGTGCCATATTTAATTACCTAGTGATTGGTCTTTATGTTGGGGTTTTGTCTGGTAAATACTGAGAAAAATCCTTTGTATCAGATGTGCTGGTGTTTCTGTATTGTTTCCCTGTAGTCTCCAAACTGGTCATTCCACTTGTTAAACTGGGTTGGCTTTTGCAATCTGTTTTGTTGTGGGATTCTCCTTTGCTTTCCCCAGTACATTCCAGAAATTGTTTGCTTGCAGGCAGTACTATTTATAAACTTCATTTCTGCTTGATGTTTGGAAAGGTTTTTCATAGTTCTTACCTTTCCTTTGGTTTTGCTCTGATATGCTAATCAAATGTTCCTTAACTAGTTAAAACCAAACACTTACTTGTTAAATACAACTAGCCAAGGAAATCCTTCAGGCATGCATCCTCATTTTTTGCTGTCTCTGCTTCATTGTTCTCAAGTTTACAGCATGGGAAAACTAATAAAGTGTGGTCTGCAGTACAGTGGGTGGCTGCACATATGATGAACCTTCTATTGAGGCCTCAATACCTTTAAAATTCACTACATTTCTTCTTCTCAAAGCACAGTTGACATTTAAAGCTAATTTGGAATTCTTTATTCACTGAAACTTCGAGTCTGGGACTAATATTGCTGAGAAGAACTCTGGTAAATACTTACTGATGAAACACAGGTTTGAATGTGGGATGGTAAAGTAAAATACATAAAAAGCCTAGTGACGCCTACTGGAGGAGACAATTTCCTTTAAAAATTTTAACAGCACTGCTATATTCTTAACGTCAATTTAAAATTCATTAAAAGACATTTTCCCCATTGGCAGTTTGTTCCTTTCTACTGTAGTAACTTGCCAAAGAAGATGGAGATTATTTACTCTATTCCACTTCACCTGCTGTAGGAAAGCAAGATATTTCTGATCAGTCTGCTATAAGGTGTCTAAAAATCTAAAAAACAAATAGAGCTAAATAATTGTAAAGCTAATGATGACATGCTTGGGGTTCATTCATGTTTAACTCATCTCCAAAGCAAGCTCTGCATCAAAGGCCACATCTTTAAAGGTATGGAGGCACCCTTATAAAAACCTCACTTTTTGTATGTAGTTGCTCTGCCTATACATAATCCACATATCCTGTAGTATATGGCCTGCCTACAGATGAGGAGAGGTGAGTGCAGTCCTTCCAACCACCCACACCTTTTCCCTGTGTGCTTGCTATCTATTTGACGTATACCTGGGGACAGAGCTTTGCCCTTGTTGTGTGAAGATGCTCCTTCTGGCTCATAGGTCTTCCAGAGGATCCCTAATGAGTTTTAAGTTT
The DNA here is from genome assembly GCA_013399475.1 of Chauna torquata. Lineage (NCBI taxonomy): Eukaryota > Metazoa > Chordata > Aves > Anseriformes > Anhimidae > Chauna > Chauna torquata. Next base: position 68,247 of record VXAL01006524.1, on the reverse strand, counting down.
ACTTATTGTATTTGTAGATATCCTGACACTTAGCCCTATAAATTAGCTTATGTGCCATCACAACTGGCTTGAAGATGTGAAAATATATGTGAAAGTCGACCTTTCTTTTTGCTTTCATTGTTTTGTTTATTTACTAAGTACTATAGCATAGGGATTTAATAGCCTGAAGAGTGATATTTCGTAGTCTGCCTTGTGAATGACTGGTAGGAGCTAAATGAATGCTTGTATCAAGAGCTGTATCTTTTGGGCATGGTTTTACATTACATTTGCCAAAGAAAGCCTGACTGTAGTCTTTGTCTTCCTAACATGGTAAAATAGTTCCTGGTGCTATATATCCCAACCATCATACAGTCACTATTTATTGATAGACTTGTCTCTATGCTGTGCTGGAAACCCGTGATAGATGTTGCTGAGTGCTACAGGCTGGTTAAAAACTTCTCTTTTTTTAATATTTTCTTTTTTTAATATGCTAGTGTTAAATTCATGGAATTGTTCAAACTCCCTCACGCCTTCTCTCCATCCAGACACTGAATCCCCAGTGATTAAACAAGGCAGTTGGTTAAACCCTGTCTAGCTGCTGGTTAGTGATCTCATATTTTGACTATTTCTCCTGATGAATGGTACTCATCCATCACAATTTTTCTTCACCGGAAAGCAGCAGGATGGGAAAAAACATTGATTTGGCCATCTAAATACTTCTTTTCCAGACTGTATACAATTACAAAGGCTTTGTGAAAAATCTGAATCCTGATTGTTTCAATTATGATTAACATTTCATACCATACTACATTTTAACTTGGGTGCCCTTCAGATCTAATTTGAAGTGCCATGGCAATTTTAATCATTTTATGATGTGCATATCAGACAAATAAAAATAGAAGACAAAAGCAAGTACTTCATGGTTCCTGGCTCTGAAAGAACCACTCTTGTGAAAAGTATGAGATCACTATGTGTTTTTTCTTCCACAAAACTTTGTTTTGGTTTGTGGAGTTTTAGTTTAATATGTTCTTCAGCCTTTTGACATTTATAAAGAGTATTTAAACTGAAGTCCTTTCTGACCGCAATGTAACTGTGATGATTCTCCAGCAAATGAGAAAAACATGGTTCGGCCATGCCACCAGGCCAGGTGGTGAGATGGATAACGTGTTAAATTGTGTGTGCAGTTTTAGGTCCTTGGTTGTTGTCTTCTCCTTCCTGATCCAGAGAGAAAAGTTCTTGATACTTCTGTTCACTCCTTTTACAAGAGCAGAGAGGGAGAAGGTAAATCAACCACAGGTGGTATAATCTTCACCTGGAGTTTCTCGTTTGGTTGTTATTGCCACTTTGACATAAAAAGCAGTGACAGAAGCCTTGGCTGTCCCCTCTGTTTCTGACTGCATCCTGTCTCTTCCTCCTTGGCATCCAAAGAGAAGCATTTTGACAAAAAGATGTTTGATGGGAATCTTTGCCTTGTGACTGCTGCTCGGATACAGCGTAGACAGTGGAAACACTTCACTCACAAAGTCATAAATTATGTGGTCCTCTGATTCCTGTTTGGAGAACAGTGTTTCAGACCCTGTGGTAGTTTCTCCTGAGAAACAGATGAGGGTAGTGCAAAACTGTGAGGGTTTCCAGGAGAAAGACACTGAAAGCTGTCAGTTTGCCACCTTCACACGGAGAACCTGCTTGTCTCCTGTAGAAACTTTAAGGGGAAGGAAGAACAAGTCACCAAGATGATTCATTTATCCAAGTGGGTTTGCACATTTCCTGACAGATCTCACAATAGCCTGTTGATACTTCTTGAACTGCTTTTACTTGTTAAGAGTTAAAGTGTGAAGGTATCATCTACAAAATGATGAAGAAAACTCAGAGAAGAAGTCCTTGTTTAAGTCAAATGGTCATGACTTTCTTGCTACATAGATCATTTCCTTTGACACTGGAGAAAGACTTTGTGCACCAGTACATGATAACTTTTGATGGAACTTAAAATATAACGGAGAGTTTGCATTGGAATGACACTTACGTGCTTATAGGCATTATATTCTTCAAAACACTGGTAACTCACTATTCTGTCAATGGAGTGCGTCAGCTGAGATATGTAATGGCTACTTGCATTAAAGTATTTCTGGACAAATGATCCAGCAGACTTCATTTTTAAAATGTTACTGAATGTTTTGTTACTGTCATTTTTAAATAATTTTATTTCTCAGAAGTGCTTGGAGTGCATGCAATCATTAGCCTTTGGCTGGGTGTGTTAATGAAGCACGTATGAGTGTTTTATTACCAATGCTGTGCCATTGTCATCACCTGGATTTAATCTTGCCCACCACTTTCCATATAATATCCTCCTTTTCTGCGGTTTGTTAGTCTCTCAGAATGCAATCACCTGGGCTGAAACATATGAGTAGCTGACTCAGCGTTTATATATGGTTTTGGTGAAACACTTCAACCATTTTTGAGAAACAGCTGAGAGGTAAATACCTCATTTTTCCTTCATAAGTATTTCTTAAAACTAGTTCAATAATAAACCTGATTTCTCGTTGTTAACACCCAAAACTTGAGATCTAGCAGCAGAAGGGTTGTTCTGATAGCAGTAATTCACCTTATACTATTTTTGTGAAATTTCACCCATCTTTGGTCATTTTGTAAGTGTGAAAACTTGCTTTTTATGTATGCCTAGCAGAGGCTTTTTAGGGGTTGGCATCCAGATGAGACAGACTCTGTGTGTGCTGAGCTTGCCTCAGACTGGGGCTTCGAGGACTAAGCACAACTGTCTCTGCATTTGGTCCGTCTGGTGTCAGGCGCTGGCAGCGGGGAAACAGTTCCCCTCTGTTCTCAGCGTTCCCCTGGATTGCCCTCCTTGTGCGGAGGAAAGGAAGAGAACGGACATCGTAAAACACAAGTGCACGGCAGCAGGGAAGGAGCGAGGCCAGAGGAGGTTGGCGGTGAGGAAAGGGAGAGCTGGGGCGTGGTGGCTGTTCGCCCACGTGAAGTGGGTGGGAGCCAAGAGTGGGAGGAGGTGGCCTCCTGGTCAGACATTCGCTGCTCCTCTGGAGGACGGGGAGCGAGTCCCCAAAACTGGCGTCCTCACCATTAGCCCTTAGATGGCTGGACTCCCAAAAATAAAGAGCCATATTGAGTCTGCTGAAGCACCTGTACGTGCCAAGTGGGCACAACTGCAAAGTGAAAGGAGGACAGAGATCTGCAGCCAAAAACCGCAGGCACTTCTCAGCGTTTTAACCATATTTGGTCTCAGTTTGTTCTGTGTAGAGTGGGAGTAATGCTATCTAATCTCTCAAGGAGACCGAGAAATCCATTAATAATTTTAATGGAGCCATTCATAATGTGATCCTATAGGGCCAGCCCTGTGGATAGGTCCAAAAGGAAATGAATATATTGCATTCAGGACGGGGGAGAGATGAATGTGAATTACAGTACTGCTACCGACTGACTGTCAGGGCTACAAGAAATACTGTTTGACTGCCTATTCACTGACTGGGAAAGAAGGCTGTGTAAAAAAGTAGATGTGATCGTGTAATTGAGGTCAGTATCACCACATCTACTCACGACACTGATGAAGTAAGGTGCCATGGACATCAGCATACACTGACAGCCTAGTTGCAATATAATAATTGGTAGGGAGTCAGGTGTGTACGTTCCCCTGAAATCCATGAATATATACCTTGGAAAACCTAGAGGCAGTATTTTAATTTGAGATTAACCTAGAATTTTATTTAGTCGTCACCGAATCTGTCTTAAGGAGAAGAGTAATTATTTGCTCCTTCAACAGAGCATTGAGAAGGTGTAAGCACTCTCAAGACCATAATCACGTATTCTAGTACTTAGATGAATATAGCATTCAAATAAGGTAATAAGACATCCTAATGTGTCTTATCTTTTCTCATAACCATGATTTAGCTCCTAATTCTGTAAGCTACCATTTGAGATAAATGTAACTGCTTTCTACTTCTTGCTATTTTTTGTTAGATCTTCTGGAAGTTTCCTAATACAGACTGGAGGGGACAAAGAGCCCTTCAACAAAAACGAAAGTTTTTTTTTTCCCCAGTTATTGGGATGTCAGGTGTTCATTCTTGCCTCTTGCTTGAATTTCTGAACCTCCTGTCACCCTCCTCTCCCTGTTTTTTAAGTGGTCTGGATTGCTGATTCTCTGGGTAATTCACATTAATAATGCTCACACTCTGCTGCTTCAGCGGAAGGGGTCTTATTACCCTTCCTGCTGGTAATGCTGGTTTCTCCATTCCCTAAACAGGGAAATCTGAGGTGTGCCAAACTTCAAGAAAAGCCACAAACTGAAATATATCACTGATGTTAAGAAAGCCAGTTCTCAGAAGAGAAGGAGCACAGACTGGGTATGGAAAAGGCTAGTTAAGGTGCCTGCTTTCCTTCTGCTTTTCAGGTCAGGCACACTTGGTGGAAGTTGTTCTCTATAAGTGGTCCTACAGCAGTACAGCGTCTGTTAATCTCATCTTGATTATTTGTTTGCTGCTTCTCATATGGTGATGGATAGATAGTATGGGGGATTTTATGTGTGATTCTTTTTTGGAAATGCAAGTATATTTCCTTTTCAATTTTTACGAATTTTTTTTCTTTAATCTGTGCTTTTTAATATAACAACATGGCGTTTCTGAAACACTAAGAAATTTCAGTGTGTTTTCAGCAGTTTTCCAATGCATTGGGAACTTGTGTCAGGTTCCAGCCTCGCTGGTGCATCCCAGGAGCGAAGCCTATGATTTATTAATAACACAGCTGTGGTTCCTGCACTGTCATTAAGGGCTGGTAAACACTCTTCCTTCTGCACAGGGACAAGATAGTGTACTTTTCACCTCTGCAATTATGTAACGTGTCCTAGGCTATTTGTATATTTAAGTAGGCTGTTGCTTTTTCCTTTTGTTTGTAGAGTGATCAGCCAAGAAAGTGTGAAATCCCCAGGGGAAGAGAGGCTTTGTGTGTTATTCGTGTCTTGATAATGCCTAGCAAACCCCAGCAGGGCTTGGGGCCACAGCCTGTTAGTGAGTGCACGTGCACAGGTAGGGAGGCCTCTGCCTGGGAGAGCTGCTGCCATGGGGTGACAAAGCTGGGGTGAAAGCTGGTCCGTGTAAGAAGCAGCAGAGGGGTGCACCAGCAGTAGATCAGCGGCCAAGTGGTGGTCACCCACCTAGCAGTTCTCTCAGCCCTGTGGAGTCATCTGGTTTGAGAGCTGGGGGCTGTGAAACCTTTGTGGCTGAGGTTGTCGCTTGCTCCATATACGTTGGGTCCATCCTCCTCTGTAACGCAGCAGCAGACTCCCTTGGTATGCAGGGGACTTAGCTGTCTACTGCAGTTACCTTTGCCTATGTCTTCACTGCCAAATGGTGTTTCCACACCAAGGTAAAGCACAGCTTGGAGTTTAAACTCACTCCTGTTCATATGAGCAAGCTTGTATTAAAGTAAGCGTACGTCTGCTTGAAGGCTTTCATGCAGATCGTAAAGGAGGTGAGGAAGGAGGTCTGTCAGGGAGCAGCGCCATGCCGTGCTCATTTTCTTGTTTGGTCAGAACTTGATATATACTATTCTTCTCTACGTCACTGTTGCCTGTTCTCTTGCCAGCTGATCTGCAGTCAAACAACTTGTCTTTCTTTAGTGGCATTACTTCTGTAACGACTATTTTTTTCTGTTCTTGAGATAGTGAGAAAAGTTGAAGAAAATTACCTCTTACTGAGATTTTCAGCTATCTTCTTTTTCAGTTCAGTCAAGTTAAACTTAATAGTGGAGTATGTTGTTTACCAGCAAAAAATCCATGTCGCCCTGAGTTGCCATGTGGTCCCACCTGGGATTTACACAGTTCTTTTCTGTCTTAAAAACAGTCAATCCTTGTAATGAGTGGGTGCATTGAAGCTGCCCAGTGATCGGTTAAGTGTATGTAATGCTCTCTGCTCAGCAGATACTGAGACTCCGTAAAGGCTTTAGGCATGTTTTCTGTAATGCGTGCAGGAATCTGCGGATCCTTTGACTTTTCAGAACGAGTGGAGTCTGCGTGCTTAGGGCACGGCTCTGTTTCTGTAGCCCCCCTAGAGTCCCTCGGCAGCCTGCATCTCACCTTCTCAGGAGAGGAGCCGTGTGCTGGTGAAGAGCCCCGCACAAGGTGGGTTCGCATCCTGTAAAGAGCCTCACCTCTAATGTAATAGAAGCAATACATTTGGGCAATTTTAACTAGACAAGGTTACACTTCCCTCTGCTTCCTTTATGTTAGTTCCATAGGAGTTTTCCCCTGTACTACACCTTGGCTGCCTTTTATTCCGTGGAAATTGCCTACATGTGTTAGAGTGAAGATGTATTTCAAGGGTTGTCCATACTTGCTTGCGATACGTTCATCAGTGCTGGTAGCCAAGCATGAAGCTGAGGTAAAAATAACTGGTTTAGATTTTGAGTGCCATTGAGGGGGTGAAATGAAGGGGAAAAAAAGGAAAAAGAAAAGAGTCTATGTAATTGGAGAAGAAATAATCTTTATTCCCGATTATTCTCAATTCATGTTTGAGTCAGTAAACACAGAAATAAAATAAATTGATATTAGTGTAAACTGTTGTTTCTTTGAATTTTCTTTGTCTTATTTGTTAATCTCAAGGATGTTTCTCAAACGACTTACGATTTCGTACACGTCTGAGCAATTTAATATCGAGTACACTTCCCTTGATATTGCAAGGCAAATTATTAAACCATTCTCTGTAGCCATCCTTCTCAACATGTGTTTGAAAGAGCATCTTGAGAGACTCAGAGCTCTTTGTGCATTGCAAATGTGCTCTCCAGTAGAACATTTTGTCTTTTTCCATTTAAATAAATATCTCCTATTAAGTCTTTAGTGTTAAGACTCTTACATCATTTAGACATTCCATCTTTTTGTACGACTTCCATTTTTCTTCAGTATTTTTCTTTTTTTTATGTCACTTACAGGCAGTTCTTGTTCTCTAAGTTTATGAATAAAATGATCATTTTTATTCTATGAGCTTTTAGTTTCTTACAAATAATTGAAATAATTAGAAGAGTAGCTAATGGGTTTTCTTTGCTTGTTGGAAATTTAATCAAGCTAAAGTCACCTGAGAATTTTTTGCATTCATTTCCTTTTCTACTTTAAAGTAAGAAGGTGAATTTGCCTTCTTTTTCTTAAAACGGAAATGTGTAGGTGTGCATAAATATGTATGCACACTCACTAACTTTGGTGGGTGGACTTGCAAGGTAGCTTTAAAAATAAGGAATTAATTTCTCTACAAAATTTTGAAGGAGGTGTTTTTTTTTTTTTTGAGAAAAACAGATTCAAGAGCTGAAATATTTCAAGTGTAATATATGAGATGCTTTTGGTTTTTTGAAATACATTTCGTCCTTGTCCTAAGATGTATTGTTCACTTATGTCTCATTTTAAAGATACAAGATCTTATGCTGATCTCCATTTTTTGTATAAAATTAGATACAATTCTACTTAGGCTATAGGAATCATGTTTTCATACGCATGCATATTTGCAAGTCAGCATACTCTCAATATGAAATTATTCAAAATTCAAAAACCATTTGAAGCTTTTTTATATGCATTAAGGAAGAAATAAAATAATAAGTTATATTTTTAAAAATCAATGACTAGTCACTCCCAAGGCTTAACTAAATCCTCTGAATCCTTGCACATACGCTTAACTCTGCAGGCATGTATAGTCCTATAGATTGTGTGAGATAGAATGTATTCATAGCAGATAAAAAGAGAGTACTTTAATGACATGTCTGCTTTTTTACTTTCTGAGAGAACTTAGGAAGCAGATAAACCTGCATAGGAGAATTGAATCCCAACATTGTGATGCTAGATGGAAAATATTTTTTATCTCAGTCCAAACTGAAGTCTGGTATTTTTCCTTGATTTGGGGTGTTGAATGGGCTATTGGCATTTGATCTCTCATGTACTAAAATATATTGGGGGAGATAAGTAAATGCAAGTCCTGTAGAACAAGAGGAATCATCCCTCTCTGCAAACCTCAGTGAATATAGTCATTGTTTTCTTTATTCTTTTTTCTCTTTTTGGTATTTCTGCATTTGAAAAATAACGTTTGAACTGGATGGTTTGGGGTGGTAGAGGTAGTGTCGCTGTCTGTGGACAGGAGCATAAGCTCCTGTATTTTCTTTATCTCAAAATACCCTGCCCTCCTATTGACTGGGTCTATTTTTTTGGCCCTACAGAGCCCAAGATTATTGGAATCGAGAATTTCCTTATTTATGCAATGGTGAAATTGTTAAATTGATTGGGTGAGGACACACTCACTCCCAACCAGAATTTGCCAAGGGGCTGCTGAAGGAGAATCCCAAAGGAAAAGAAACTACTGTCACCAGAAACTCTTCCAGAGGAGTATTTATGGCTTAGGTACCTCCACAGATGCTGACATAGCTGTCTCTGTGGCTATTCTTGCTGTCTGCTGCCACCGTCCCAGACAGGGGCCGGTGGTAGCTCTTACTCAGCCACGTTCTGAACAGCATGTAATATCTTCAGGTATCTGATATCAATATCGAGCAGGTGATGTCTGGCTGACTGGCATGACCACAGTTGCAAATGCATATAGTTTATTAGAATGTGATCTGATCTTTACAAGCATGTGCGAAGTTTGCTAAAGCTATATGATACAGAATTACAGATACTTTTTTTCAGTTGGAGAGGTGATTGTAGCATCAGGTGATTTTTTGTTTGATTGATTGGTGGGTTTTTTTGGTGTGTTTTTTCTAACTCCAGGAAATATTGCGATCTCTGAGTGTCTAGCTGGAAACCAGAAAATCTTTTTGCCTTTGTAGAACCAGTTGCTCAAATGTCTTCTAAAACCATTCATGTCTTGAAAGTCATAAACATTTTTTTTCATTAATTTGTGTATTTAGTCTTGAGAGATCACACAATTTCATCTGCATTTGTTACTTTTAACTCATTTTCTTAAGGAAGCAGATTTTGCATAATTGCACTATCCATATTTTTGTCAGCGTCAACCTTGCACCCTAATAACTTTTGAACACCCTGGCCAATTTAAGACAATTTTGCTAGAAGCAGACATCTCAAAGACATATCACTTGATACAAAAGAGTTCTTGCTACTTATGCAAAAATCAGTGTCTGGGTAGAAGAGGGAGATAAAAATTACTGCCTAGCTAAGGAAAAGGCTACAGCGTACACTGAGCTGCTTAAAAGTGCGGCCTGCCAGCCACATGCACATTTTGGCTGGCTGTTTGGGACATGCGCAGCTTGAGCAAGTTATATTTGTTGTGTGACTTGTTTGCCAGTCTATAGTTAGGAGAGGTGGGAGGGTGCTGTGGGGAAGGAGGAAAAAGTGAGGGAAGGATGTGGCGTACAGAAGGTATCTGGGAGCTTAGGGAGAGCTGGCAGGTGTGGGGGTAACTGGACGTACCCTGGGGAGAGGGACTGGGGGGAACAAGGAACAGACATCTGCAGGAAAGCAGGCCTCCCTGTTTCTGCTCCTCATCGGATAGCCTGTCTTCTGAACGTAGTGAGGTGTCTCAGTTCACATGTTATGCTGTGCTGTGAGGAGGGGAGGCATGCTTTATTATTTCCCTCTAATAGCACCAATAAATTGCCTTCATTGGCTTTGGATTTCTATGCTCGGCTTCAAGCTGTGCTTCCCCACTTCAACTATTTACTGAAAATATAAATCACTTGGTTGGTTTGGTGATGGATAATACTGCTGCTTTGACAGGAAGACAGGTAACCAAGGCTGCTGCCTTCCCAAAGTATGAGGTAAAGCTTAGAGGGAGTCTCAATTTATCTGCTATGGTTTTTCAAAAACCTAATGTGTACCCCTCAGATGTTAGGGTTCAAACCTGAGGCTGGCATACTAGTAGATGGCAACTCAATGGTGTTGCACAGTCGTCCTCCTCCTGGTAGAGGAGCCTTCAGTACCAGCAAGGGGGCTGTCCAGAAGGTGCAGCCCAGCTCCTTGCAGCTGTGCATGGTGGGAGGACATGGGACAGTCAACATAAGCTGAAACGTGACAGGTTCAGACTGAATATAAGGAGAAACTTCCTCATCTTCCTCGATCAGCCGAGCAGTGGAGCAGATTGCTCAAAGACGTTGTGAAGGCTCCATGCATGGTGGTTTTCAAGACCTGACTGGACAAAGCCCTGAGCAACCTGGTCTGACCAGGGCTGCCCCTTTTCTATGCAGGTTGGACCGGGGGCCTCTCAAAGTCCCTTCCAACCTGAGTTAGCCTATACTTTTGGAAAAAAAAAAATTGCTGCGTAGAAGTACCTCACAGGAGTTTTGGATTGACTGTACAGATTGGGGCTGTTCCGTTTACTAGTGGGCTTTTATGATAAGCGTACTAAGAATATGTGTTGACCCCTGCCTTAAAAGCAGCCTTCAGTAGATGAGCAAAATGTTTGTGGGTGGATTAGTTGATTCTCAGCTTAAAAGATAAAAACATATTATTTTGCTTTTTCTTTTTTTAATAATAACATTTCAAACATTTTTATGCAAGGTAAAGGTAATTTTAGTAGGTAAAAACTAACTCATTATTATGCATAGGCAATTCCCAGCCTGGGCCTGGATGAATTATTATTATTGTTGTTACTATTAGAGCAATAGTAAAATACTGAAGAAAATTGTGGATTTATAAAATATTCAAGAAAGAGATGTGGCAGTATAACTTGCAGACAGGAAATGGGTTCTTGGTATTTCAATAGGCACAGTTAAGGGGTCTTACTTCTGCACTCACTTCTTTTTGCTTATTTTAAAATCATAATTCCTAGCACATAGCTAGCTTTTTAATATACTCCAGTCTGTGGGCTGTCTTGTGCCACTGGTTTTAGGCAAACTACCTATTAGTCTTAATAGGGAAATATATTGATTTCAGACAATGTCAATGGTGTGACATGCTCATTAAGGGACGTGGTTTTGGTACCAAGCCAGTCAGGTAGCCGCTCTCAAAACCATTTTCCCATGGAAGCAGAGTCGCTCACTGCTGCACCTGCGCTGTGGGCACTGGGAGCCCTTTGAGTTCCCAGCTCCTCCTCTGCATCACTTCTGCCTCCCACTTCCTTACTGGAACACTGCTGTGGCACGCCCCAGGCGCAAGCCGCAGCATGTCCCCCCTCTGGATAATTAGCAGTAGAAAAGTAATGTTTCTGCTAAAACTTTCCATTACCTGCCTGAAATGTGGCCCTACGCATTAGGCTAGGCTGGCTGTAGAGAAGAAAGCAAGAGAAATGAGAGGTCAGAGGTTGGTACCGTGCTTCCAGGATGAGGGGAGTAACAGAGTACTGGGAATTTAATCTGAGATCCATTCATCATTACTATCAATTACAGATAAGGAGACAGCTCATTGAGAGCAAGCTTTTCAAGAGAAATTGCATGGGGAGTGAACAACTGCTTGTGATGTGCATGTTGATAACCTTCGCTTCATGGGTGGAAGTTGTTTCTAGGGACGAAGTTTCAAACCAATCTGTCTGCACCCTCGGGTTCAGGACTGACTCTTATGTGGGAGTAGGTTAAAAGTTGTATGAAGCAATGATTTTCCCTGCTGCCTGCCTGCCTTATCCTTCCAACAGAGTTTATGCTGCTGTGCACCAGGAGGTGTGTGGAGCAGCTCCTGAGCTACTGTTGTTTTAAGAGCTGTGATGAACCAAGTCTCACTTCAGAGGCTTGATACTGATGCATCCTAAAGTCAGAGCACTCGATTTTGCCTCCGTATTTGTTTTGAGGTAGCCTGCTACCGTAGGAATTTTTCTGCAAGAATCCAAAATGGGCCTTTATTGTAGACCCAACATGTTGAATACTCCAGCACTTTGTGTACAGTGTTTTGTTTTGCAGTTTGGTTGAGGTGTTGTTATCATTTCAGTTGGACTTTGGTTTTGACTTTTCAATAAACAAAAAACCCAGGGTCACGTTTGACAGAGATGATACGACAAGTTTGAATTTTTGTTCTTGCATTGATCAGTCGTTGGGAATTAGAGCAGTTCTGCTCTGAAACTATTCTCATCAGCAGTTCGTAGGGACATGGAGCATTTCTCACCAAAGAAATGAAAAGTCGCTTTTAGGCATTTTCCCCCAGCCATTGAAGGTCCAAAAAGTGAAAGTTGGTCTCAGAATTTATTTTGTTTTGGTAGCTAGGAGTGGATTCATCTGCTCACTATTTTCAATGTTCATTCCATTGCAGTTTATTTTGGGTCATTTCATTTTAACAAGGCTTGATCTGTTTACAGTGCTTTCTATAGCAGCGTGACAGGGCCACAGAACTCTTTTATAGTAAGTTCATTGCTAACCAAGAGCTTAAAAAAAACCTAGTAAATGAGGCACAAACATGAATAACTTCAGAGAATAGAGTACATTTTCGTGTGTTTGGACTATTTTGGAAAGTTTTCTGAAATAACCAGTCTTTTGTGCACTGTGATTTGCTTTGCAGAGCTTGAAGTGATGGTATACGCTAGCCATGTGCTTTTGGAGGTAATAGCAGAGTGCTGGCTGTAGGCTCTCTTCAGACTTGAGGTACTTCAAAAGCCATTGCAGTTGAGAGTTTCTTTCACTCCTTAATTGAGGATCACTTTCATTTGCATAGGAAGATATTTCCATCAGATAGAGTTACTTGATTTTATTTTGCTGTTTTCATTTTCAGATTTGCTGTATGAACCATTTACATACAAATTAGATTAAGGTTGCGTACAAATTAGATTAAAGTTAAATAGGTCTCAGTTAAAAATGTCTTAATCAGGAAATCCTCATCAGCCAACATAAAAGCATATGGTCATTGCTGCGCTCGTGTGTAAGCATGTTCCCATTTAGCATTACAAAGGCGATGGCCTTATTACCCCCTGAATGGAAGAGCCTGACTTTTTCCGTGTCCGAGGCAAATCATGACTACTACTGTTTCTGCTTATGCCAGCTGACAAAGTAACTTTCCTTTTGTGTGCTTAATTAAAACCGGCAGAATTAGTGACTCGCAGAAGTGAGAAGGAAGAGCACACTGTCCTGAAAATGGCTGCACCTATCCCAGCACGTTTGAACAGCACCAAGAAATGTTCCTGGGCACTGAGGCCTGGCTATCTGTATTCTGAAATTTTTAGCTTTCTTGCACTCTTTTGGCCTCTGCCATTCAGTACAGTCGCAAAAAGTAGCCAGGAGCAGTGCTGGTGTTAGCATCATCAGGTAAGGGCTGTTCTCTGTGGTTTAATTGTGTGGAAGTAGCATTCCCCTTGGCCTCGGTGCTGGAGAACCTTCCTGGACATGTTTAACTTACTCCTGCATAGGTAGCTGTTAAATCCTTGTAGCAGAATAGAGGTAGAATCAGCAGCATTTCGGTGAGTAAAAAGTGTAACATTAATACTGATGTTCTGGGACATCCAAAGCATACCGAGGGTTTTGTAGGAAAGTGTGTGTGCGTGCGTACATATGCAGCAACTGAGTACGTGTGTACCATGCGATGTTCTCTCACAGGGATCTTAATGTTCTCGTGGTTATAGGAGGATATTCCTGTTTGGCTAAGAATTATAAAGCTCTCATACCAGAGAATGGAAAGTTTAAGAAGCACTTTTAGAAAAGCTCTCAATTTGGAAACTTGTCTTCTACAAGTCGAGTGTGTCAAATCCAGTTTGACTAATGCTCTAGGTCCGCCGATCGCAGCTCTTAAAACTTTGTGACTATTTATGAGCCATGTCATCAAGGAGCTTCTAATCTCAGCAGGTCCAGCCCTGTGGCTGCAGAGGCAGATACACAACCTGCTAGTGCACTCTACAGTTTCCCTTTCTGGGAGAAAATTTATCAGCTTCTCACACTGCTCTGCCTACATTTTGGTCAGCGTGCAGTCAGAGCACACCTTGTAGAGGTGTGCTCCATTTCCATCTGCTCCAACACAAGCCACCTCTAAGATGACTGCCCACCTATGCTTCTGTTGTCTGTACTACCTCATAACTATCTACAGCCCCTTGTCTTCAGGCTGATCTCCTTTGCTCTGCACCTTCAGATTTAGCCCCATGCACTGCTTCTAAATTGAGGCTCAAAAAGTACCAACTTGATTTCTGTTCTTTTATACTTGAATGGAAATAGTTCAAAGTTGTACTTGATGTAATAAAAACAGGAGGCCAGAAGGCAGTGAACTTTAATAAGTATGAACGTACAAGAGAACACAAGCAGAGAGTTGTCACTGTTATTTTTTAATATAATGTGCTTAAAAGCTGTATTTCTCTTAAAGAAGGTTTAAATTTGTTATTCGTAATGTAATGTAATTCATAAAAACATTTATGGTATGGTAACACCGGATACTCTAGCCAAGATACCATCAGAGGCAGTTCAGGCAGTCTGGATAATACTCAGACTATTAATTGTATAGCAGCGATCTGTACTTAACAATGAAAGTGCCATCAACTATTTTCAAAGCCTTTCTCCTTTTTTGTGGCTAATAGCCTCAACAATCAATCAGAGGCAGTGGGCTGAGGCAGAGCTCAAGGCCATCAGCTCCTCCCAGCCTGCTACACCGTTCCCAGGAAACACCCTGTATTTCATTAGTTCTTGCTTAGCTTGTGGTGTAATATTTTGCTCCAAGGCATTAAGCTCTCATCAAAAGCAATAGACCAATTAGTGTGACTTCTTTTTCCAGGGTCGTTGTACAAGGGAGAACTGCAAGTACCTTCATCCACCAACGCATTTAAAAACTCAGCTGGAGATCAATGGCAGGAACAACTTAATCCAACAAAAAACTGCAGCAGCAATGCTTGCCCAGCAAATGCAGTTCATGTTTCCAGGAACACCACTACAGCCAGTGGTAAGTTTATTTCTCTGGTGGTGTTATTCATAAGTAAGCAGAGGTGGAAGACTATATTGATCCTCAAAAGCTCTGTAAAGAAGTATCAATAAAAATAATACCCCTCTGTTGATTTAGGGAACTGTTGAGGTGCTAGAAATATTATTAATTTATATTTGCATTTGAAGAGATGAAGGAGTGTTGCTGGAGATTTGACACATTGTTTTATCACAGACTCACTTTTTTTCTCTCTCTTTTTTTTTTCTTCATTCAGTACTTGTCAGGTTTTCTCTAGATTTGCAAGGGTTTTACCCATAATACTTGTGGAGGTGAAAAGCTGTATAATAATAATTTGCTAGTAAGTTATTTGAGTAGGACTGCAAAGTTCACCTCTCAGGAGTCCGTGAGTTTGAGTGGCTTCAAACAGTACTTAATCCCAATACTGGAAAAAAAGGGTAATGTCATTATGGGTAGTGATTTCTTTCTCTCTTGAAATCTGAAGTGTCCCAGATTAAGACAGGCAGAGAAGTGATGATGCATCCACTTACAAATGCAGCGTTTTATCTTAAGGTAACGCATAGGGTACCTGCAACACTTCAACTCATGTCTTGAAGGCATGAGCGGCATCTTTGGAATATATATGTGTCCTGGTTTCAGCTGGAATAGAGTTAGAGTTTCTCATCCTAAATCCAAAACACAGCACCATGCCAGCTACTAGGAAGAAATTAACTCTATCCCAGACGAAACGAGGACAACATGACAATGATCAGTTGCTCTGGGCTGCCTTTGCGGTTCAGCTCCTCATTGTACCGGACTTCTGAAGCATGGTTAGACAAGTAATCTGAACAAGACTTTTTCACACATGGCAGTTGATGATATTTTCTCAATTCGAACACCTACTGTAAGGCACTGGAATGGGATTTCTTTCTCTAACTTGAGACATCTGGAGTGTTGGCATCAACTTTTGCTCTGGACTTCCTAGGTCCATTTATAGTTTATCAAAAGAAATATGCACTTCTAATTACCATTCACTTGGCTTGTTTCAGATATCTGCATTCAGATTACATAGTTTGGTTTCTTTTAAGTGCATTTGTCTTTCTGTGGACTGTCAAAGAGATAAGTATAAGCTTCTCAGATTAAGACATTGTATTTGGCCACATAAGCTCACCCCAGATGCCTTTTTCAAAAGTAGTTTTACACTTGAAGCATCTGCTGTACGGTGGGAGGCATGAGCAAAAATTGGGTCTCAGGAGTCCCTGAGTTTCTGGTACACGTTTATCAGCTTTCAGAATGTATGTAAGATATATGTTGGTATATTGTCATAATGTGTTTTCATATTTCCTGATTTTCTACTGCTGAAGTTTGCACCAAAAAAAGTTTTCATAAAATAATAAAAAGATTCCACTTCTTGGTATTATGAAGAAAATGTGAAGTGGCAAAATCATACTTTTTTCTACTCACTCATTTCATCATTTGAATTTTACAATTTCATCAACATAATGCCTTATATATATCAGCCTTCTGTAGTGATAGCTGTGATAAAAGTGGAGTTTTATTTCTCTGTCTCATATAAACTGCCAGATTAAGATGACTCAGCCTTGACCAAATGGATAAAAAGTGGAAGAAAATTCCATAGAAGTCATTTGACATGTAGATTTATTCTTAAAATTATATCTGATACAAAGATGTCATTTTTATTTTACGTAACACATATTGTCCCCAAAATAGTTGAACTGTTGTTTCATATAAATCTTCATTATTATGCTGTAAAGAATGTAGCTTGCACTTGGCATATAAACCATGCTATTTGATATCAAGCAGTTTTGATCTCTGATAAAAACAGAGCATTATTCACTTCTAACTCTCTAGGGCAAATAGATGCCATTTCCATACAGTTGGGTATCCTGGCTAATGTGCTGCTCTAAGCATCTTCTTTGTACTAACTCAGACTCATTTATAATTTAGTAATTGATTCCAAAGACCAAAAAAAAAAAAAAAAAAAAGAAAAAAAAAAAAAAAAGGGGGGGGGGAG
>VXAL01006524.1:0-46032 GCA_013399475.1 Chauna torquata | reverse complement strand
AGTAAGAATTTCGTGTATTTCAATTTGTTTTCATTGCCTCTTATCCTGCCACTGGGCACCACTGAAAAGAGCATGGCTCTGTCTTTACTCCCCTATAAGGTATTTATTAAACACACTGATGAGATCCTCCTGCATCTTTTCTTCTCTAGACTGAGCAATCCAAGGTCTCTCAACCTTTCCTCATATGACAGGTGCTCTAGTCCTACCATCACCTTTGGGGCCCTGTATGGGACTGTTTCTAGTATGTCCATTTCTTTCTTGTACTGGGGAGCCCAGACCTTGACATAGCGAGGCATATGTGGCCTCACCAGTGCTGAGTAGAGGGGAAGGATAACCTCCTTAAAGCTGATGATGATGCTTTTCCTAGTGCAGCCTGGGGCACTGCAGCCCAGGACACTGTTGGCCGCCTTTGCTGCGGGGCCCAGTGCAGGCTTATGTTCAGCTTAGTGTCCACCAGGACCCCAAGGGCCTTTTCCGCTAAGCTGCTTTCCAGCTGGGTGTCCCCCAGCACATACTGGTGCCTGTGGCTGTTCCTCCCAAGGTGCTTGATGTGTTATTTCCATTTATTGAACACACTGAGGTTCCTCTGTGCCTCTTTCTCCAGCCTGTCCAGGTCCCTCTGAGTGGCAACACAACTGTCAAATGCATCAACCACTCCTCCCAGTTTTATACCAATATTGGCTGGAGTCCCGCTGGACTTCAGGTTGCTGATCACAACCCTTTGATCCTGGCAGTTGAGACAATTTTCAATCCACCTCACTCTTTCCACTTATTTAGCCTGTACTAAACAAGTTTGTCTGTGAAGGTGAAATGGGAGACAGTGTAGAAAACCTTCCTGAAGTCAAGAGAAACAACATCCATTGCTCCCCTCTCATCTACCAGGCTAGACTTGTAGAAGAATGTCGGGTTGGTTAAGCACAATTTCCACTTCAGGAATCTATGCTGACTACTCCCCACCAATTTCTTGCATTTCATGTGTTTGGAGATGGTTTTCAAGCGGATTTGCTCCATCACCTTCCCAGGGTTTGAGGAGAGGCTGACTGACCTGTCGTTCCCTTCTTGCCCTTTTTGAAGATAGGATTGTCATTTACTTTCTTTCAGTCTTCAGAACTTCCCTCAGTCATAATGACCTTTCAAAGATAACTAAAAGTGGCCTCTCAGCGATATCAGCCAGCTCCGTCAGCACCCATTGGTGCATCCTGTCGGGTCCTATGGACTTGTGTACATCCAGTTTGTTTATGTCCCTAACCTGATGCTCTTCCACCAAGGGTAAATCCTCCTCACTCCAGACTTTCCCACTGGTCTCAGGGACTTGTGATTCCTGTAGGCCAGTCTTACCAGTAAAGACTGAGGTGAAGCAAACATTCAGTACCTCAGCTTTTTCCATGTCGTGTGTCACCAGGTCACCTGCCCCACTCCGCAGCAGCCCACATTTTCCCCAGTCTTCCTTTTGCTGCTGATATACCTGTAGAAGCCCTTCTTGTCGCCCTTCATGTCCCTTGCCAGATTCAACTCCAGGTGGGCTTTGGCTCTCCTATCCTATCCCTGCATGTTCAGGCAATGCATCTATGGGTCATCTCTCCATGCTTCCACTTCTTGTGTGCTTCTCTTCTTACATTTAAGTTTAGTCAGGAGCTCCTTGCTCATCTGTGCAGTTGTGTGTACCTTGTTCATATTCCAGGATACATCATACCAATGTGACATACAGCAGACAAATATGCCTGAGAATGTTTGATATTTTTTATTACTATCTTTATTTCCTTTCCATAGCATTTTCCTTTCCAGTCCGTAACTGTTTATTTTTTGGTTGTTAGTTATGTAGGAGATTAAATGTTGAGAAGGAGATTAGCTGATGGAACAGAAAGAATCAAAATAAGGTTTTACCGTCAGGACGAAGTGAAGAAAAGATACAGGTGGGGAGAGGAATGGATAGGCAGTCTGAAAGCTTGAAGAGGGGGAGACTACATGGAAACAAGGTTGATGAGTAGGTCTAGAAAACAGATCAATTTAAAGCCTTTGGGTTGAACTTGGTGTGGAAGATGAGAGGAAAGCCAGCAAAAAGCTTCAAAGTAGAGAGGTGAGGGGCAGAAGAGCATAGAGAAGAGGTGGAGAAAGGCAATTATGAATGCAGAGATAATAAGTTAACAAGTGAGATCAGATAATATCTGGTTTTGGATAATAAAGGTAATTAATGAAATGCATTACTTTTATTGATGTTAGTTTGAATTTATGGGCTTCATCATCACATAATACTGAATACAGTTGTAATACTTCACCTCCATGTAGACTTCCATCAATGGTGGATGCAGAGTGGGTCTGATGTCCCCTGTGGGAGGTACCACATGTCAGCTGCACAGCGCCCTGCTTAGACACAAGGCTACCCACATCCTCGCTTTGCACCAGGTGTTTCTTGTTATATCTGAGTCTTAACCCAGACAGATGAGCAGATCCTGTAGATCAGGGTATATAATCCAGAAATGTGCTGCAGGAGAGTTGTGGAGGAGGCTGGGAAGCCTCATGCAGTGTAGCTGCAACAGAGCTGGGAATGAGGAAAGCAAGGGCTATCCTGCAAAATACGCTGTTGGCCTTAGCTAATACCATGACCATAAGCTATTTGTAGGTGTTTTGTGCCTTGCCCTTTTTTTTTACACTTTTGTTCCCTATTTCCACATACCGATGTCAAGATAGACATACTCTGCATGTCCTAAAAAAAGCTAAATATCAGCGTATGCTTTAAAAAAAAAAAAAAAGAAAAATTCTGATTTATAAGTAAATCATCCTTTCTTTCTGAAGGTTTGTAAAAATTATTTGCACTACAAAACTTGAAAGTAAGATTTTATATGAAAAAAATTTAAAGAATGTCATCATATCAGCCATAGGCTTAATCTTACTATGAAAAATATACATAAATTTATGTCTGTGTACTATGCCTACATCTTTTCTTTAAAAATTTTAAATAATGCTGAACTAGTATCATAAGACATACTTTAATGTTCACTTTTGCTGGGAGCAGTATTTTTACTCCCTGCTTCTGAAGCTGGTACTGAAGGTTGTAGTGAAATTTAGAAAATATGTTTTAAATTCTGAAAGGCTGTTTTTTTCCTCTCAATGTAATGTGGTAAGTCACAAGGAAAAAAATCTACAAAAATTACCCACCTCCAGGGAAAAAAATAAGGAATTAATGATAAGTTAGTGTAAGACATTGTATATTCTGTATTGGAAAAGGAGAACCTCTCTCATTGTGAATCCCAAACTTACTGAATTACTCACTTCTATTACCTAAGACCTTGACCTTGCAAGCGCAAGTATTGGTAGCATTTGTAATGCATTACAACTTTCACTAGTGCTTTTTATTTGAAAATTCAGCGTTCAAAATTTATTTTATGTTTTCAAATTTGACTCAACTAACTTATCAGAAATTCTTATAGGAGTATCCTTAAAACTTTCTGCATCTCTGTGAAGTGTTTATAAAATGCTTAATAGTGTCTGCAAGCTGCTGTTTTACTCAACTTTCCTGAATTTCAAACATCTATATTTTACTCTCTTATATGCTTTTAACTAAGGTATAGTAGATGCATTTTTGCTTCAGTACTAATTCGAAATGTAATATTCATTTCTTTAGAAGACATTTTTGTTGTTGTGCATGCCTAGTGTTTTGTATGTTGTATATTGCATTCAGAATATTTTTTTCCTTCTCACCTATCCACAATGCAATGCCGTTCCCATGATGCACCTCTGCTTGCTGTTTACCTGTATGTTAATTCGCTTGAATCCCATTGGCCCACTGCCATCATGTGCTCGCTGCCTGTTATTAAAAGACTCAGTCGACTGCCAAAGCAATGAAGCGACCTCTCGAAGCAACTGTAGACCTGGTACTTTGACCTTTCACCTTTTGCTTTGCATGTAGCTTTTCGGAGAAGCAACTAATGAAATTTGTATTGCTTTCTTTTAAACATCAACCGGAAATGATTTCACATACTCTTAATTTACCGGAAACTCAGTACCGTATTTATCCATCTCATTCTCATACGTAATAAATGCAGACAATTTAGTTTGGTTCCTAACATGGTTTCATTTTTAAATACCTTCTCATAAAAAGTCGAATTGAGATAAAACTGCTTTTGTAATTGAAAATGCTTAGCATAATCCATTAATCTATATAATCATAGGAAACAATATTTAAATTAAAAAAACATACTTGGCAATGAAACACAAGTGGTTTTTTCTCCCTATAATATTTGAAAGCCTATTTAAAGGAAATGCCATTTTCGTTGCTTTAAAGGCCTTTCTTTTCAGTAGTTGTGCTGCTACAGTTTTAGGTTAATAGTACCATGCTTTTGCTATCAATAACAAAATTTCACTCATTTTACATTGCTGTGCTTTGAGTTAATATGCATGGCAAGGCATCCTTAGCCGCTTTAAAAATAATAACTTTTTGTAATTTTGTATATGTTGCAGACAATGCCTTAAAAATTATGCCATTTTAACTAACTTTCTTATTTACAGGCCTTTCCTCCTGGTGTTCTTCACCCTTTACCAAAGAGACAAGCACTTGAAAAAAGCAATGGTGCCAGTGCCGTTTTCAATCCCAGTGTCTTGCACTATCAACAGGCTCTTGCCAATGCTCAGTTGCAGCAACATGCAGCGTTTATCCCGACAGGTATGTTGCACCCACACTAAACCCAGATTGTGTTAGGTAGCCTCTACATCAGGCAGTTGCGCTTAATGAAAGGTTTTATTACACTCCCTGCCCTGCTTGAGATGAGGCCTGCATAGATATTTACATGCTGGCTTAATTCCTTCTGCAAAGTGTGAGAGTTCAACCTGAAATTTCAACATGCCATTAGACTGCTTTTCATTTTCATAGCCTCCTTCATCATCGCCCACAGTTCGCCCTTTTTTCCTACATTGAATTGGCTGTACTTCGACTTCGCCTGCTAGAGCTTTCCCAGGGATTGAGAGGGCAGAACACTGCTAGGAAAATGCTGGGAAAAACATACGGCTTTGGAGATGCCACAGGTGTCCTTCATGGCCCCTCCGTTGCTGCAGTGCAGTGGAGCGAGAATGGGTGCACCAGCGTGAGCCTTCTGCTCATACCCGCACAGAAGCATCCTCAAAATAAATTACTCCCCGCCGTGGCACTAACGGGGCTTGGAGGCATCAGATTTGTTTTCGTGGCTTTCCTTTTGGCATGTTACCAGTACTTTTCCTAGCATTGGCAGCTAATAGCTGGGGTTGTAATTCTTCATCCAGGTGAGCCAAAGGCAAGAGGACGCGCTTTGCATGCCAGTGCTCAGAAGCCTATGAGATCTGACTGTCCAGAGGGCCGCGGCAGCTTGAGCTGCACTGCAGTGCTGGTGTCAGGGCTCCTTTTTAGCACTGCGAAAGAAGGAGTACACTCGGGATTTGCATAAACAGTAACACCAAAATCCTTTAAATTATGTCAGTCGCCCCTACTCCAAACTTTCTGCAGGTGAACGTCCCCTCTAAGCAACGATATGACTTGGTCTGCGATTGACGAATGGCATGTTCTGGTATCAGAACATTATCAAGGGTGGACGTCCAGAATCCTTTAAAACGACATGTTTGCAAATGCACTTGATATTTCAGCAATGTTATTTTAGTTTATAGAAATAATGCTGGTTATAACGGGGAATGAAACACATGCAAATCTATCAGCATCCCCGTATGTCTTTAAGGATGAAAACAAACACAGATGGCATTGACTTCATGGGATTTTGCTATAAGGCCTGAGTAACAACCTTGGAGCCTGCCCCTGTGTTGATAATGGCAAGTTATAGAATGCTGTATTTTTAGCACATTCGTGCACCAGAATATCTGTGGCAGAGAACGTACTGACATTTATGGGAGTATTTGAAAAAAATGGTGAGACTGCCTATTTGGACATGAATGGAAGACTGCCCTGTGCTTAACAATGTACAGAAATTTCCACAAATTTATTGTATATCATAACATCAACAATTTGTACTATGATATGCATTATTCCTTCTCTTAAGCACTCCCTTTCAGGGCTTATCACTACTGTAAGGAACTGCCATAGAATTTAAACTAACTATGGAAAATACAGTAGTTTAAACTTTTTTCAGTGAAATAGCGTTTGGATATTTTCCAGACTTTTCGAGTGCTCGTGCTTCCTGAAGTAGCTCATTATTTGTGCCGTTTATTGTCCATCCCTCTTTCCAGCTAATGGTTGTAATTACAGTTTTACCTTATAAATTTTCTGATCATAGAAAGGGTGGATCTTGGAACCAAATCTTAAGGGCCAGATTGTTGGCAAGCCCAAAACAAGTGCACAAAAAAGAAGAGAGGGAGGGATAACATAGCAAACGGAGCCTAGGCCAAGAGTGGAAAACCTTTCTCAAGGTGCTGAACCTCCTGCTCTTTGTGAACACCATGAGCACCCATAAAGGATGTTAGAGAGAGGAGTGAGGTATGGGAGGAGGCTAGAAAGAGGGAACCCGCTCTATATGAGTGGGTGTAACGCGTTTTTTGTCAAGGATGGTTCATCCGATATTCCCATGTTTCCTGGCAAGTCCAAGAGAAGGTTGGATTTGGTGGGCGTGAGGCCTGTCGTGTCACCCGGCCCTAAGGAGCAATGCATGACATTATCTATTGGATTTTAAATGGTTATGTGATACTTTCTGAACTGGTATAATTTTCAAATGTGTTCCTTGTGTGTGTGTGTGTGTGTGTGTTAAAAAAGTTAAATTTAAAGACAAGTTTTGCTGCTGGAATATATATAAAACTTAATTGTTTTATATAACCTCTCTGCTTTCTTAACCACTTGCTCCCCTAATAAAAAGTGTGGGGCTTCACTTAGCATGGCTTACCTCCAGATTTTTGCACTTCACATGTTTTACATCAGTTTGATTGCTTCATCACCTCTCCTTCTTGTTTGGTGAATGAGCTCAAAAACAGCAGATCTTTTCTCCCGTCGCTGTTCGTTGGCATTTTTATGGCCGCTAGACTAGGAACTGTGTGTATTCTCTGGGGGTTGTTCTTCAGTAAGGTCATTCATAGTTGCACTGCTGCTGTGACGGGCGGGTAAGAGGCTGCTGTAATAATTAAGCGGGAATACAGGAAGCATATTTGACTTTGTATCAAATATGTGTGTATGTGGTACTAGTCTGCTTGCCTCCTCACCTTCACTAGCTTGCGATATGCACTGTACTGAAAACACGTTGTTCTGTTTTTTCATTTGGCCTTCTCAGAAAGGCTAAAGGAGGACTCAGCACCAAAGCCTCCAGAACCTTTTGCTGCAGGGTGACACGCTTCTAGGTGTTTAGCTTGGGAATTTTCCCCGTAGTATTTTCATTGGTCAGAAACACCTCCCTGCTTCCTGCCTTGCGTTAAGAACGTGTACATTAACATTAAACGTAAATTTGACAAAGCCTCTGCAGGGTAGTACTGGCTACTTCCATTTTAACTTTTTTCTCTGCTGCACAAACAGTTGATGAATGTTGATCTGCAGAGCATTAAGCTGTCTGAATTATGCAGTGAGTTCTAAAATTGAAAAATAATGTGATATTTAATCAAAGATGTTTCTGTAAACAAAAACCGGTTGCTGCAAAAGTACTAAATGAAAGGGTAAAAGTACTGAATGAAAGGGCTTATGAAGTATCTTGTTTGTACACAGAAACATGCCAAAAGTCACACAGTATACTCAAGTAGGAGTTTAATATGAACATAATCACATTTTTAGTGTTAAAGCAAAACTATGAATGACCTTAAACTTTCATTTAACTAACTTAACTTATCTGTGGTTATGCTTGAATCTCACTTTGAATGTTAACTCTAAACAGCTAACCTGTTTCTTCCCTTTATCCACTTTTTTCACCTATCATTGCATGACACGCAGGGTCAGTTTTGTGCATGACACCCGCTACCAGTATTGGTAGGTTCCAAATTTCTTTATTGATCTCTTTTATACTGTATATGATGTATATTCACTTGTTTCAAAAATCCTAGGTGAGATTTAGACAATGACTAGAATTAAAGGTTCACTTATCCTTCTGGTTGCCTTTGTGCAGTATTTAGATCGTAGATGAAAGCTGCAGTTTAGATGTGATATCACCTGCTATAACAACTACACTGCAAAAGCATAATATCATGAATTCCAGTCTGCTTTTCAGTTTTCAAAGTTTTATTTCTCTTTATATTTTATATTGTCTAGTACTATAAAATCATAAAATACTGGAAAAGCCAGCAAGTTTCATCAGTGTTTTAAAGTTTCATAGTGGTGTGCCTATTTCTCCTTTTTGCTGTGTGTTAGAAAGTTTTATCAGCGTTTCCCAGAAATGCGTGCTTTGATCTGCAAAGGTTCTGTTGAAACCTGTGATCTGAATATCGCTCCTCCTTTAAATATATTTGGAATGAACATTTTGGGCATGCCAAATTGAAGTCCAATGCAACAGACTCTTAAGATGGAAAAGTGATCTTTCTCCTATTCTGTAGTCCCATCCCAGTGATTTTTTGTAGGACTACTCAGATAAGCAGTTAAAATATCGAGCCTTTAAAACATGAAGTTAATATTCTCTCATGAAGATGCTGATTAAAATTCATTCTTAAAATGAGCAAAAGCAGCAACTTTCACAAAATTGACCTTGCTTTTTTAGATCAAAGTAGTATTTAAATCAGGAAAATGATTATTATCCTTCTTCTGATTTTTTGCCTCAAAGCAGATGGCAATTTAACTCTGATAAAGTCTAGCAGTTATGCAGTGCTAGTAGAAAAAATGCATAAATTGGATTATAAAGGAAGACAGTGAGTATCTGGCTTACTTCAAAATGAAGATGCATGAAAATAATTTGTTTTTAATTCTGTTAAAAAATTAAGACAAACAGTTACCATTTTCCTTCCCAGTTCAAAACACTGTCATTTTTTTAGTAGACTGTTACTTTGGAGTGCTTTATAGCAATACTGGGGGGAAAAAAATTGTCCGTGTAACAATTCTCAGGTAACAGGCTATTTTGGTAGAGACCTTATTTACATCAGTTATCCCATTCTTAGAGATAACATCCACATTTTCAATGTTCCTTGTTCTTTTTTTCTGGGAATCGCCGATTGTGTTGACAACCTTCCTTTAATTGTACTTGTAATAAGCTATTTTCCCTTTTTTTTATTTCTCCGCCACGCTTTCTCGCTTTGCACTGTGATTGCATGCCATCTGCCGGTTTAACCCATGACGATGGCTTGCCGCTCTTGATATTCACCATGCCAAAAATACCACTTCTCTTACCATAATGCTGCACCCTCCTGTTCATTGCTTCCATGGTTCCCCTCCTGAAAGTACCCATGATGCACAACGCTACGGCCGCCACTGTCTCTGCAGCAACAACTCCTGCAACAAGTGTTCCCTTCGCCGCAACAGCCACAGCAAATCAGGTTTGCTCCTTTTAAAGCTTTCTTTCACAAGATCCCGAACTCTAAATGAGTGCTGAGATTTTTATTTATTTTTATTTTTTAACAAAAAAAATTCTCCCGGAGAATTTTTTTTTTCTGTGTTTACCCCATCAAATTTTACTTTTATTTTTAAGTCGTTTATAGCAAGTGTTTGTGGGACAGGTTGCACTTATTTAGAGTTAACATTTGTTGCAAATAATGATGTAGCTGTGTTTTGTGTTGCAATGTTTGTACCTAATTATTGTGTAATTAACCCAGCTGGAGTTAGAATCACCATAGTACTGGACTGCTTACAATAGTCTATTATTAACTCCTACATTCAAAAGGAAGACCATCACAGATTTCAGATATTCAGGTGTGTTAATGTAACCTTCTCCATGCAGTGTGTGGAAGTCACTAATCTGTAAGCATGGAAGCTGTCTGAAATAACAAGCGGGACAAGGCAGCTGAAAAAAAAAAAAAAATTAGAGAAACAAAACTGAATGTTTTATGTAAATGCTAGTGATCAAAACAGCCCTCGAGGTATTTATGACTGTGTCTGCTTTATGTTCAAAAGAATATCTTTGACCTGGAAGTAGTATTTCCCTAAGGAAGGACATTATTACAGCAATTCCCCAGGATTATTGGCAGAGACAGACTAGGCAAGATGATACTTTCTCCTTTTCTTCTGCGGTTTGTTATGTTAATGGCAATTTTCATTCTGCGAGGGTCTCACCCTCCTCCAGTAGGACCTGGTCCGTAGGGGAGGTGTATCTATTGCAGCTCCCCGTGAGCAGCACTGATTCTTCCATTCAGTCTGTAGAGGCTCAGCCTTGGCTTTTTTCTTGCTTCGTGACCACACTCAGGCACTTCCGTGAAGGAGCTGGGATGCCCTGTTTTCCCTCAGGCCTGGAGAGGTCAAACTGCAAAGAAAGCAAGAAGCAGATTTGCTCACCAAAAGAAAGAAAAGGGCTGTGTCCCAATCACGTCTCCTTGTGTTGCTCCTGGCCAGATGGACATGCCGCTGCTGCAGACCTAGCAGAAACACACACCCGTTGAGTGATTCCCTCCACCTGCCAGTGAATTATGAGGAAATTAGTGAAAATGTTTTGCTTAATAATGTTATACTAGCCGATTTATTTATTTTTCATTTTTTAAAGTCCCCAAACGGTTTAAGTATCCCATGGAAAAACAGAATTTGCTGTAAGAGTTTATTTATAATAATCTAGGAAAAATATACTACCTCTGAAATACACCCTACTTTCTGAAAGAAACACAAACTAGTCCGTTTTCTCTTGTCTTCATTTTTTTGAAAGGCTTGTTTGCCACCATTGTGATGTTCATGCTTCTAGCGTTTTCATCAAAAGAGGGTTGTCGTTTTGTGCGTTCCTTTCTGAGAGCTGGCTTGTTTTAATGAAGAGAACGCCTGGGACAAGGAGGAAGGTGTACCAGGCAAATGGTGCATTTAGTTGCCCTTCCCTTCTGCTTTTCAGGGTGTGGTAATGTAGCGGGCAGACGCTCTGGCTGGGTACGTCAAAGAGCCTGTGGGTGCGCGGGACTACAGGTTCTTGGCAGCGAGCACGGAAGAACAATGTCTGCAGCAGAAAATTGCTTGGTGGTACCCAGGGCGGTGTTGTGATCCCCAAGCGGTGATAGAGGCACTTGAGAATGGAAAATGAGAAAATGGGGCTGTTTTGGGGAGCAGGTCAGCTGGGGACCCTGTCTGTGCACTGTCGTGAAGGAGGTGCCCAGGGAGGGTGGTGGGAGTGCAGCTGCGGACTCCCTGGCACCCTCTGCCTGAACACCAGAGGTGCTGGCTGTGGCCGAGGTAGAACAAAGATATATGCACCTACAGAAGGACCGGTAAGCGGTCAGGTTTTTTTGTTTGTTTGTTTTTGTTTTTTTTTTACAGGGAATACTTCCACACGAGTAACTTGTGCCACTGAGGAGACAGAGGTGTGCCTTAATGCATTTTCTCATCTAGCAGGGCAGCAGGCAGAGCCCCTCCTTTCCCAGTGCAGATTTTGTTTGCTTTGGAGGATTAGAGCATTTTAAATATAACAGCAGTTGTAAAAGTGTCTGTTTGTATTTATTTAGTTGCATATATGTCTGTGTGTGTGTGTATATATGCAATTCCACACTGAAATTAAAGGATGGTTTAACATGGGGATGGGTTTCCACTTGCTTGACTTCAGCCATTTGGAAGTTCGGCATCCAGTTCATCTGCTTTTCTAGAAGTCCTTGTTGGGGCAAGATAAATTGCCCTGGAGGGTTCTGCCTCTTTCTGTTGACTGTGGAAGGAGGTTAGATGAGTAACTGAAGGTCTGCACCACCACAGTCAGAGGAGATGAGTCCCACACCAGCAGGTTTTCTCATTGGCTTCTGTAGTGGGTGCCATCACTGTCTTTTTTCTTCTCGCCCCTGTCTTTGTTTTAGCCACTGTAAACCTTTAAAAGCTACACTAAAAAAAATGTGTGTTTGAAAGTAGGGAAAGTAGGAATAGCTCTTTATAAGAGGCAAGGCTCCAGCTTTGCTGTTTATTTACAACCTCCTAAGAGTTGGAGTCCACACTACACTGGGAAATGCCCTGTAGTAACTCTGTGATCCTAACCCTTGGTATTTCTCTAGCCCAAGAAACACAAAAGCAGCAGGTAATTAATATGAGTTCACCTGTTAAGACCTTGCTCACGGTCATCATGTCCTCTGTTTGTGTCCTCTTGTATGGATTTAAGCTCTCCTGTGTATTTCAGAAAAGGACATCTTTATTCCCATCTAGATAAAATTTCCTTTTCTGATCTGTGCCACACTGCAGCCCCTTTACTTCTCTGTGGGATACAGTTTCCTCTTTCCAGTGTATCTGCTGCACTTTTTCAATCAGCCTGAAGCCTTCAGACCATCCTTTTTCTGCTCCCACAGCCTCTCCTCACAATGCCAGGCCTGAAAAGAAAGTCATAGCAGTGCTTAATCATTTGGCTCAGTATCTTTTGGCTTAATATTCGAGCCTGGGGAAAGATTGCTGTACTTCCTTGGGCTGAGTGGGATGATCCAGGTGTCTCAGAAGCACCAGTGGGACGAAACATCAACACCCCAAAAGCCGTGGAGTCTCAGCTGATGGCTGAAAACTAGCAACTCTATAGGGTCCAGAAAATTAGTTAGGACGTGCTGTCCGTTTGTACTTTGAAAGAAGATGAGCTGTGTCTCACGGCTTCTGTAGATCTTTCCTCTCTGAAAATAACATTAGTAACAGGGCACGAAATGTGCCTGCGTTGACCACTTCAGTCATTCACTCTCAGCCAGCAGCTCTGTGTTTTTTGTTCAGTATGAGTGTGGATGAGGCACAAGAGGACTGTGTAGGGTGAAAAACTATACCATAATGCATACATGCAGGGGGACCCAGTTAAGAATATATGGAAAATTGGCAGTCTCTTGCTTTTCCTGATTACAGACGTTATGTTTTAAAACCAAAATAATTTTCTTTTAGCGTTCTTCAGAAAGGAGGAGAATTGCTTTGGCTCAGTCCTGATAAAAACTGATTTGGTTCGTACAAGATCTGCCTGTGTCGCCATTCACTGCATGTGGGCAACTTGCGAGGGGAACCTCCCACTTCTCTAGCTGCCAGGCTTGATGAGAGGGGAGGGAGCGGGGATTTCTGCCTTGCTTGGGATTTCCAGTGAAAGGCAGGTGGACTTCTAGAGCTATGTGAGGAGTATGGGAGCATGAACAGCAAGAGATGAGAGGAGCCCGTTGCAACTCACTCCTTCCTCTTTTCTTCTTCCCCCATTCACAACTACTCCAGCTGTTCCCACCAGAATGGTGCTGGAAGCTGCAGGTGCTTAACCTTGCTTCAGGATTAATGAATTTACGTGCTTTGGGATGTTGACAAACATCGTCTTGCAGGATGGAACCAACAAAGTTCCAAGAATGGAGTAACTGCGAAGCCTCAGGGAATATAAATGGAGGGTTTGGTACTAGCTCCCTCTAGTGCTTGCGTGTGGGTAGAGATATGTAAACATCTTATTTAAAACATTAATACAGTAATTCTGTGTAAATATATCCTTCAGATATCTTTAACAAAACTTTTAATTATTACTCACGTAGATAGTGGACCAGATAGTAGACAGATAGTACTTAAGAAAGCAGATCAAGTCCCCACTCAGCCTCCTTCACAAGTAGCCAGCCGTAAGATTTCAAAGAGGATGATCTGTCCTGACATTACTTGAGAGAAGTGTTATTCTGAATTCTGGTACTGAATCCCAATTTTGAATAATGCCAGCGTACTTACAGCTGTTTTTTTGCTTTTGTTTTTATTTCTAAGTAGAAAGCCTTACTATAGCTTCATTTACGTATACACATTGGTGAGTCCTACAAGGATTAAAGGTTAGGATTGAGCTTGAAATTAGGACGCCTAAGTGTTGGTACCTCAGCATAGGTGTCTACACGCCAGCTAGAAGTTTAAGTGCCCGTTTTAGGCAGTGAAGATTAACAGCCCAGTCAAATGAGGTGTGGAGTACAGCGTGGCTCACCCTTTCTGAAGGTGCACAGGGCTTGATTCGGTTGCCTAAACATGTGCCTACTGACATTTAAGATTGTCCTAAGATAACCTTGAATGTCTAGGTTATCCAAGACGGGCTTGGCAGATACAGTACAGGACCTACAGGCAAATCTGCCCACTTCTGAATATGCAGCTGGACGACAAGGAGGAGACCTTAGCCCAAACAGTAGTAAAAGCCTGGTGAGGAAATGAACTGAGCCTGTAGCAGATGATCACACGAAGTGATCTCCGGGCTCCGCTGACTTACTGACTGGATTGCACCACACCATTGACTGCGGTGGGAGTTCAGACACCAGCATTTCTGTGTTTTAATCTGTGTCCTCAAGCTCAGTGAGTGCTTATTTAGTTGTTGGTTCCTACAGGGCAATTACCAAATTCCAAACTGCTGTAAAGAAGATAGTCTTGCTCACATCACTTCGGTACAGAACAGTACATGCCTTTATTTTCTACAGCAGCGAAAATGGGCCAAAGACTGACTGTATAAAATGAGTATTACAGAGAATACTAGTTAGAGATACTACTTAGCCACAATATTATTCTGCTCATTATGTGACCTTTAGCCAAGGAAGAGAAATTAAAAGGTAGCTCTTGTAGAAAAAATGAAATACTTATAGGCCATGCCTGAAAAGAATTATAAGATCAACAGGCTGTCTCATGCTAAGGCTTGTGATTATCTAGCACAGCTGTTTTAAATTACCATCAGTGTTCGCACTAAATTAGGTGGCAGTTATGCAGATATTAATTATGAAATCATTCAGTAGCCCTCAGTTTTGTGAAAATCTGTAAAAATACAAAGAAGTGAAAATAAAAATAGTTACATTACATTCAAGTACCACAAACAAGAGAACAGTTAAAATATTTGCCCAGAATTCAAAAAGTCATTAACATTGCGCTAATGTGCCAAATGTTTTGAGAAGCCATGCGTGGCAGCTCCCTCGGGCGTGAGGGGAGCAGGGAGGTGCAGCATGAAAACACCTCCCTTGGGCAGGATTGGTGCAGGGCTGCCCAAAAACGCAGATTGCCATTAGACAGGAACGTCCTGTGGCACCTACTCAGCCCCATACAAGTGGATTTCTTCCTCTACCTAAAGCAGAAGCACCACGTGGCAGTTGCTCCCCCTTGCGAGCAGAGCCTTGTGTCCCCACAAAGGGTGTCCTCTCCAGGCTGCGCATTTCACCCCAGGAAGACTTCTGGTGGGACAGATGGCTGTCGTCAGTGCTGCTGAGGAGTGAAAAGGCTTTTTTTGTCTCCCGTTCCCTTTGCTCCTTGTGGAAACCTGCTGAACGCGTGAACAAGAAGAGGAACAATATGCTGGGAGGCGAATCGGAAGTCTGGAAATGTCCTTTTTTTGATTGTTAAAAGCAACCTTTTGAGAAGGAAGGTGAGAAGGGGAAATAAATTTTATTTACATCTTTAGTGCCAGTATATAACATTACAAATAAGAGCCTTTGCAAAACTGTTGTTACTGATTTGAAAAGCTTTAGTTGCAGTTTCTAAGGGAATGAGGAAACAAGCAGGAAAGCCCTTCTGCTGTGAAGTAGTGGCACCTACCTAAACAATTTTTTACCTGGTTTTGACCGAAAGTTTTGGTCTAAAAATTCCAGAAAGTCCCAAGTTAAATACTCCTATAGAAAAATCTGTTCTAAAAACAGAAAGAGTTATATGGGTATGAAATAGTCAAAAAAAAAAAAAAGAGGCAGAAGGGCAGGTTGTTTTCTCAGTCACATTAGCAGAAGGGGATGCTTGCAGAGAGCAAGCCCTGGGCAGAATGGCGTTGGGCGTCTGGTGAGCCCATGCAGAGGTACTGGCAAGCTTTGGTGTCTGAGATGCAGGATGGGCATCTCACCTGGACCTATCTCACCTGGACCTCAGACTGCCCGGAAAGGGCACTGAGTGCCCGCACCTGGCTGGAAAAATGAGCCTCCAGACAGTGTGAAGACGGCTACACGTTCCAAAATGCTGCTCCAGGCACTCCAGCTTTGAAATTTTGCTGGGCAGCACTCAGCGTGTTTCATTCTGAATATCTGCTGAAATCGCACTCTTGAAGGCTGACCGATTAACCTGGCTGGGTTGGCTGTGTCTGGAGGGGCATGGGAACAAGTCCTGATCCCTAATGCATTTTGGGGAAATGGTTAAAAATTTCCATTTCTTTCCTTTCTGACGTGTAGCAGCAACAGGTGGATTTATAGGTTTGCAGGGAGACTTGTTTTTTCCTAAACCATCCTTGATCATGAAGATATTGAAGAGTAATTTCTCCAGGAAGGTATTTGAATAGCAATATCTTGTCACAGTATGAAAGGCATTTTGAAACTGCTTGCTGCCTATTTCATGCTAGACACCCAAGAATCACAAGCCTCAATTCAGTCAAGTTATAATGTCTGAAGACACTGAGTTACATGTAAGTAGCTGTAACTTTCAGAATTAACAGTTTTCAGACTCAAGAAGTGAGTTTTCAATCTTAAAGCCCACAGCAAATCTCAAGTAGTGTCAGTAAAAGACCTTTGAATTGCCTTGAAACAACTGACATTACAAAATATGTGGCAAAACTTTGTTTTCTTAAGCTGGAAGGCAGCAAAGAAGCAAACACGAAAGTTTACCTTAGAAAATTTAAAGGAACTCTATTTTAAATCTCTTGCAAACTTTACCCAAGTCTTTGTTTTACTTTTAATAACATTTTTTGGTCTCTTCAGTTTGGATAGGCTGTTGTTCTGTGTAGATAATGAAGACTTCTGGCAGTCTTATGTACAGAGTTTTACATCACATGCTCATACACAAGAAACACATGGGAAGAAATGGAAAATCTGTTTGTTTTTTTCCAGTAATTCCCCCCCACCCTTCTCACCTCTGTAGAGACTGAAACCTGAGTTCCCCTGGTAGCCTGCTAGATGGCAGTATCACGTAACATGAGCATTAAGCAAAGACAAGCACTTATTTCTTTTATATAACAAAAATCTAGACATATTTCCCTTTCCTGTTATAGACTGTTTTAACTTTCATAGCATTGCAATTAATATAATGGTGTTATGTTTGATGTGATAACTTTCCTTTGTGCTCTTTCCTTCAATTATTCAACAAATGATACTTTGACAAGTTGAATAAAAGTCTTTTGGGGCATCTACTTATTATTTAAACATAGGAAATTTTTTCTGAGGCCAAGTGATTTTGTAGGCATTTGGGGAAAAAATGACTTAGTTTCATTGTTCTTAGCAGGTACACCCAGCTCATGTGAGCCTGTTTTTTTTCCATCATAAAATTTTAACAAGACAGTGTAGCACAGAGCTCCAGATGTACTAATTGCTTGGGATTCTGCTCTTTGAAATAATTGTGTCTGTACATCTACAGCTGCTTCAGCTATTTGCCCTTGAAATAAACTAATATGATATTTTTATCTTTGTGTATGATTTATTGGATGAGCGTTTTGCCCACCAGAATTGCCATTCTTTGGCTTTGAGTGTGCAGGAGGCTGCCCACGTAACTGCAGTAGAAACATTTATTGACTTTGTTTATTTATTTACTTATTTATTCATTTATTGTACCTGTCATGTCTTTCAGCTTGAGGCAGAGGTTTGTTAACTTTGACAGCCTTCACTTTTGGCACAATATTATGTGCAGTGCCACACAAGAATATATAGGTATGTTTATATAGAATCATAGAATGGTTTGGTTTGGAAAGGACCTCTTAAAGATCATCTAGTTCCAACCCCCCTGCCATGGGCAGTGAAATAAGAGAGTATTCAGATAAGAAGAAAACAAAGGAAGCAGTAAGTAGGCAAAAGTCAGGAACGTGTAGTTCTCCTCAGAGAAGTTATAACTATGGTGAGTTTTTTAAAACTGACAAAAAGTTCAGTAACTGAAACAAATATATCCCATTATAAGTGTGGTGTCTGGTGAGTAACCTTGATGAAGAAAATGTAAATTTGGTGCTGAGGAACCTGGAGAAGGGCTAGCCCTGCTCTGCCTGATGTGGCAGTGTTCACCTTGTAGTGACAGACTCATCTTGGATGACATGGGCACACATGACACGTAGGAGGAAAATAAAAAGCAGGCTTTGTAAAAAAAAAAGTAAAATAAAAAATTGCTGGATGAGGACAACTAAGAAAATGCAAGTTTGAAGAAGGAGCCCTCCTACAATAGGAATATGTGCACTTTCAAAGGGAATGCACAGCTTGGCTTGGTCTTTCACTCCTTTGTGCTCTCAGTTCCTCTGTGTAAGCCCATTATGTCAGTTTCTAAAGTTCAAGAAGATACAGAAAATGACCTAAAAATAGGAAGTGAAAAACACAGATGGTTGCAGTAGCTCAGATCTGCTGAAAGGTAACATTGAGTGGCCATTCAAAACAGTCGCTGTATGGGGGCTCCTAAAATATTACAGCAATAATTTTCTCATTTTCTAGGTAGTCTGTCTGTTGCGTGCATGATTAGTTACAATAGATTTTGGTAGGGTATGTTACGATCAATTTCAAGTACTGCATTATTTATTCCCTTAAAGAACAATAAATAAAATCAGATTGCTTTCATTTTAAAAGCAACTAGTCCTGTTTCATCAAAGTGAGTAAGTACCTATTAAGTTGTATTTAAACATTATAAAGTATTATTTGAGTAAACACCTATTGAAGGTCATAAGCATGCTAAGGAGTTGGCAGAACCAGTGGGTTTGGACTCTCTTTTGGGACTGCATGAGTATTAAATGAGAAGAATGATGCTGTTGAACCCTTGAACCCTTTGGGATCCCATAGTTGCCTTGATCTTTTCTTTAGATCATCATGAAAAACTAAATTCAGACAAGATCTTTTTCAGCTTTGTAACACCCTGGTGACCAACAGCTTGTGCCTGATGGAATGAAAATATGCTAGCAGATGTGTCCACCTCAGCATGGACATCTGACCCTCTGCTATTTGCAAAGGCCTATTAGCAACTACTGGTATAAGAGAGTCCAAGTTTATTGCCCAAACTGCATAAGTCATGAATAAAAGAGTGAAGAGCTGTAATCTTGTTTTAATGAGAAATTGATCTTTACTAGTTATAGGAGACCACTCCTGTTTTTCCTTATAAAAAGAACTAAATATACTAAATATGCGTATTTGAGAAGATCATAACATGTTTTCCTTACTCCTTCAGCAGCCTTAAGAACAAGGCTTATGTTTGTCCCGGTATCTGACCCTTTGAATTCACACTGAAAAAGTAGCACTATATCTTACCCAAAGAAAATGGACAGAATTAGCCTGCAGGGGTATGTGGTTACGTGTTTCATTCAGGCTGTGACAACATGCGGTTCTGTGCATGTTGGCTGGTAAATATCCCATTGGGTAGAATACGTAGACTTGTTAGCAGACCCAAAAAAATGTGAATAACCAAAGTAATGGGGCAGGCATTTTACCTCAGCAGTCCTTGCCAAGTGGCTGGAAGGGCAGACAGCCTATGAAGCAGACTGGGACTGGGGCAGACAGAACTGAGGACGCTCAAATTTAGGGAAGAAAAAGATGGAGCAGGGCACCAAAATTACCATGTCAGGGGACGGACTCTGAGAAAAAAACAAAAAAATAGGACCTCCACCCCTCAGGAAACACCTGATGCCCCCTATATTAGTGACGGTGTGGAGAGGCAACCAAGGAGATCGTCTGTGGGCTGGAGACCTCACCAGTTATATACAAATCCCAGGTCACCTCTTCGATGAGCAAAGTAGACAAATGCATTGGGAATGCATTGGATCAATGGAGAAGCAATAAGATAAAATCCTCCGCACCCCTGAATTAAAGAGAGGTGCACGGTTAGACAAATGAAGTGAGCATACATTGAATTGAAAATGGGGTTTCTGGCCATCGAGGGAGTAGGAGTAGCAAAGGAAAGCAGCCAGCGACACGAAGTGGAGCTCAGCATGTTTATGAAAAGTGATGAAGCGATCAGCGTGATAGCAAGGGTAAGAAATTGCTTCCAATGGGTCCCTCCAATTCTACTTGTAGTTCCTTTAGGTCTTGGTTGGAGATTTCTTTTCTTTTCTTTTCTTTTCTTTTCTTTTCTTTTCTTTTCTTTTCTTTTCTTTTCTTTTCTTTTCTTTTCTTTTCTTTTCTTTTCTTTTCTTTTCTTTTCTTTTCTTTTCTTTTCTTTTCTTTTCTTTTCTTTTCTTTTCTTTTCTTTTCTTTTCTTTTCTTTTCTTTTCTTTTCTTTTCTTTTCTTTTCTTTTCTTTTCTTTTCTTTTCTTTTCTTTTCTTTTCTTTTCTTTTCTTTTCTTTTCTTTTCTTTTCTTTTCTTTTCTTTTCTTTTCTTTTCTTTTCTTTTCTTTTCTTTTCTTTTCCTTTTTTTTATTATTATTGTTTTGGTTTTCAGTGTCCCCTGATGACGCTGCAGGAAGACAGTAGTTTGAAACTGGTTTTATAGGGGTACAGACTGGTGACAGTGAATTCTGAAAGTGGGAGTGGACAGATCAGTCAGGCAAGCCTGAGGTTAGATGGATGCATCAACGTGCAGATGTATTTCATAGAGACAAACAAGGCAGGCTCTTGTGACAGTGACAAGAGCTATGATGTCATCTGGACAGTAAGTCATGTAGAGACTTCCAGCGGGGGATTACAGCCAGTGCCAGGCCCAGGAAAGGGGACAGAACAATAGCTAAGGTGGGAGAGATGAGGAGCACACCCAAGCGCCTTTCCACCCTGCGCGTTTGGAGCAGGCAGGCTGTTTTTCTTGCAAACAAGACTTGGAGCCAGCTCAGCCATTAGCCACTTGAGCACAGGGTCAGATCCCATGCCTTGTGGGAGCATTGATGGGAATCGTGGAGTGGGGAATTGAATGGCTCTGTCTGGTGCTCCCTGGAGGTGCTGCTGCTGAAGCCGTGAAGTAATAAGAGGTAAAAAAAATAAATCTGCAGGGCTGTCTAAAAATTATATATGACCAAGCATAACTGATACGATGGTGATTACTTTCAGTAGATGTCTGAATATTTTCAGACATTCAGTCTGAAACTCATCCTTTTCCACTTCTGATTGAGGAGAAAAGAGACTGATACATTCTGAAGACAAAGAGCAAGGCACGTGCCACAAAAGAGCATTCTAAGAGAAAATGAAAAATAAAGAGATGGCGGCACTTCCCAAAGGCATGGAGAAGTATAAATAGTCTTGGGTTTTGTGTCGAAGGGAAGAAATACATGGTGTTAGTTTTATTTTTAGAAAGTGGGAGAAGTTATAAGACAGCCTGATAGGAGCAGGCTGTCTGAAAATATCTGTCGTTTTTAATGTATACCCTACTTATATCTGACCAATCTGCTACTGGTGTGAAAAACATGAAAATAGAAAATGTCACTGTGGTAGGAGTCATCTGCCCTGACGCAGGTGTCTACAAGTTAAATACCTCAGTGTGAACTGCTTGCCACAGACTCTTACATTGGGTGGAGGAAAAAAAGCATCACGAGTTTATAATTTGTCTCATGCTACGATAAGTTGCCCGAGGTAGGCTAGGAAGATGTAAAACAGGGTGACCAGCTGAGGCTTGCATGTCTGAAATCATCTGAGATGAATCTTGTCTACAAAGAACTCCTATTACGTTGCTCTAAAAATGAAAGGCTGAGTGGTCTGAAATGTTACTACATATGAGTTCATTTTTGGAGAGAGAAAAGCTTTGCAATGTGGAGGTCAAGTACGATCTTAATCCCACCTTTAAATGTATTAACACTTATAGAGCAAAGTGTAATTTGGAGGAATAATTTCAAAACTTCTTAAAGAGAAACGTCTCAGAGACAGATGTGAAGTCGTGTTTTCCAGCTGATCCACTGAGACAGGTCTCTAAATTAAGCAGGAGTTCTTGTACTCTGAATTCATGCAGAAAGGTAAATTTTCGATATTCATCATTGCATAATACATCTGGAACTGGAAACAACACACAGAGAAGTTTAATGAGTTGTATGTGTGAAATCAGCAGTACCCAGTTGTGATCCTATGGAATTCAGGTAATTAAGTGACCTGTGTCAAGTAAAACAGTGCACAGGGTAACCTAGAGGTCAGAGAAGAGTTCACAAAGGTGGAATTGACACCTTAGTTTAAAAGAAATTCTTAATTTTACCCTGTAAACCTTGAGACAATAACCAGTCGCAGCCTTCTTTGCAGGGCCTGAGGGAATTGCAAGCTAACCTTGAGCTGTCTGCTGCACGCTGTGGGCCAGCAGTTTGGTGAGAAGCTGAGACTGTTGGCAGTAACTTACCTCTCGGTTGTCGTTCCCATGGACCACGTGGAAGGACTGTGTCACCCTTGGGAGTAACCAGGGTTGCCCGTATGGATGTTCTGTATTGCACAGTGGGCTGAATGACCCCTGCGGCCATTCGGAGCTCCTGAAGGCCTGTAAATGTCTGAAAGAGCCGTGCTCCGACAGAAAAGAGAGAAGGAAAGTCTTGACATTTGGGAACTGAAAAAGCCACCTCTTAAAGCTGGCAAATTTAGAAAAGCAAACCCTTCCTGGCAGTCAGAAAGTAGTTTGCAGAAATTTAGGTTCCTCTAGGTGTTACCAGTTTCAGTGAGGCCTAGTAACTAACACTGGCAGCGTGTTAGTGATTTTAGTCTACGGAGTGGCCTTCTTTCTGGCACTTCAAACACGTACCGAGTGAGAAGGCAAGGAGACAGTACCCTGTGTCTGTGACTGCCTCGAAAAAATGCCCTTTGCTGTTATTAAATCTTCTGTGCATTGCTATTCCAGATTGTAAGTGCCAGGCCATTCTGCTTTTGCTAGAAATAGTGTTCATATTAGATCTGTTACTGCAGTCGCAGAAAGTCTGTTTTCTTGCATGTCTGTATCCAATCCTGCACATATAGATATGGTCTTATCCATACAGAGCATGAGAAAGAGCTTTCCCGTGCTTGGCTTGCAGACCTTTGTACAAGGGAGCGTGTGCATGCACGAACACAAACACACGCTCATTGTATAGTCTTATTTTTCAATTTTTTTGGTTTACATTTACTATGGTAAGATACACTGTATCTTGTTGCAGTGAAGTTTAATGAATATAATACTATTACAGCAAATGTGATGAGTCTTGTGGATGTACATATGAGATGTAATCCTTCGAATAGTGAGCATGAAGGTTGTTGGACCTCTTTGCAAGCAATGAGGGAGTGGAGACTCTCTGTAGTATTTGCAGGGATGTTCTTTGGTCTGTATGGTCTGTACGATTTCTCCTTTTTCAGCATGCAGGTGATGGAGCAATTAGCAGTGATGCAGACTTAGATAGCTTACATGTTCCATCACAGTTTATTACTTCGTTTGTAGATTAAATGGGAGAGGTTCACAGTGTATTTTCCATGTAAAGTAGTTTAGCATTTTATGTTTCTCTGTCAGACACAGTGAAAAAAAAAAAAAACAGTTGCAGAAGCTGCTACATGTGTATGTAGCTGTGGTGGACTGTGATATCTTTGGAGAAATAGGGTGTGAAGATATAATTAAAGACTATGGGATGCATTTTACACTTTGTGGCTAAGGTTAAAAAAGAAATGTAACTCCTCAGTTCTCCGCCTCTGTACTGGAGAAGCTTCTTCTGAAGGAAAGACTTGAGGTTTTTTTCCTAGGAGGACTCCTACATGCACTAGAAATAGCCAAGGCGCAAGATGCCCTAGTTACATCCTCTGCGCGAGTGGCGGGGTGACGAGGAAGATGTGGTGGGAACAAGCTGGAGAAGAGCGCGGCGGGGAGGGCTGCAGCTGCTGTCTGCTCCTCCTGCACCCACCACCACATAAACAGGATGCGCACACAAAAGGAAAGCGTTCACCTTGTCTTGCTGCTTCCTGAGTGCTGAGAGGAGGGGAGAAATGGCAGGAGTAGGGATGGGATGTAGGGTGGAAGTCCTGACCTGGGCTCTGCTGCTCACCTGGGTGGTGCAGGGAAGGTCCCTGGTCTTTCACGCTGCCGAGAGCCTCCCGTCCTGCAGGGTGAATTGCACCCGGGTCAGTCACAGTGCCAGGGACAGCCCTACCCTTTTCCCAGGTTACAGACCTCTGCCTCATCTGTTCTGTATTTTGGAAGACCTGGGAGCATCAGGCTTGTTTGACCTTTTAGGACGTCTCACCACAAGGGGCAATGATCTCTCTGTCTTTTCTCCGTGTATTTCTGAAACAGTGGTACAGGGAGAAACAAGTTACAGAAAAATGCAAGTCCTGTCCCCTCAAAAGTTGACAGGAGAGGTAGGCAGCTGCAGTATCTGAACTCCTAATTTTTTAAACTGAGTAGATTTCAGGTTATGTTCCATTAAATCAGACTTTAGTTTCCCTTAAATACATTTGTGTGATTATGGCTAACCCAGTATAGCTAAAGCTGCTTTATTAATTACATGGACATGTTGGGTTGTAACTTGCTAAAAATACCAGTTCTGATAATCTTGGTCACTTCTTATTTTCAGCACGGCTATGTTCTTTGTAGTTACTGCCAAATCACAGTGCTGTAGATGGACCAGGATTATCACGGGTGGGGCTTTATTATTTCAGCAAGGGTATTTCTTTGTTGTTTCAATAGGAAACAGAAGATAGATGGTAAGCCAACAAACTCACAATGAGTGGAAGTCATTAAAAATATATGTCCTTGTTGTACATATGATGTATTTATATGTTCCGCCCTTTGAGCGGGAGGTGTTTGTACAGTATCTTTACAATGGGGCTTCAAGTGTCACTGAATTATCAGTGACAATCCAAGGTTACTTTTAGGCGTGTCAGCAAGTCGTATGGGGTCAGGGAGCTCATAGCTGTGTACGGAGAGCACATGGTGATGGAGGGGACTCCTTGCCCCTGCAAGGAGTGTGCTGCCAGTGTAGTCGGAGTCATCACTCCTGCTCTATCCATCAAGCTCAGGCAGAAGGGATCCATGGTGAGTGCTTAGGAAGTGGGGTTTGGAGGTTTTGGGTGTGACGGTGTTTCTGTCTCTCCTGCAAATGCTTCATCTTATTGGCAGTGTTTTTGCCGAAGTGAGGTGGCTGGGCAATTGCCTGTAATCATTGGCAGTCTTCACAGCATGCTGTGCCATACCTAAAGCAAAGCCCTCCTTGCTGGCTCGGGAGCAGGGCTGATGCAGGCGTTGTGAGGTGTGTTCGATGTGGTCTCGGGGGTAGCTAGAGCAAGTGCCACGCGTGTTTCTTTTCTGTATGTCAGAGGTAGTATGTTGCTGAAGTTATTTGCAAAACATCTTTTTCCTTTTCCTTTTAAAATAAATATTGCATTAAGCAGCAGTCTGTCTGCGTAATACGCAAGTAGGTCAAAGTGCTGTCATGCCTGTCTTGCATACTACCTACAAATACAGCTTAAAAATACGTTGAGTGCCAAATTAAACATGAAGAGCAAGCGATGCACTCCAATTCCTTGACTTGTGCTTAGGTCTGGAGTACAGATTAGCAATGGCGTGGTAAAACATCACACCCCTTGCTTTCGACATGCCATTCACTGATAGCCGTTTATATGGCAGATGATGGAAATCCAGAACGTTTCCCAGTGCTATGAGCTGGTTCAGTCAATTGCCTTCGTGTTTTGGAAGAGGGCTAGGCACGTCCTGCATTTAACCGTCACAGTATTGGAAGCACAAAAGCTTGCATCAGCAAAATGGTTGCTTCACCCTTAGTTTGAGACACGGTGGAGGCAAACCAGCAAGGTTAGTGACTGGCTGGGCACACAGAGCTGCCATTATGACCATCCCCCTGGACCTCCTGCCATAAGGAAGCGTGAAGAAGCTCTCGACTCACTGACCTGAAGATAATTTGTTAGGAAATTAGCAGTTGCTAAAAAAGCATTAAAAAGACACTTTAGCTTGTTGAAAACATCCAGCCCAGTACACCTTTTTTTTTTTTTTTCCCCTGGCTTGATAGCAGTGAGTGGCCGTGCCTCCACCTCTGCCCCTTGCTGCTCCTGATTTCGGATGAGGGCTGTCGAAGGGCAGCAGGCACCGATGCCCTCCCCAGCCTCCTTGCGAGGCACAGAGCCAGGGAGGCAAGGGTGCGCGGCACCTCGCAGGGTTGTCCTCCTGCTGGCATGGTTCCCTGTCTCCCTCTGATATTTTCATACCTAAACTGTCCCCTTCGCGTGTCCTCATGCACCAGAGGATGTGGCGATCAGGTTTGTGAAACACGCAGGCCTCCCAGCCAGCGTTAAGGCTACGGGAGGCTGTCTTGTGCAGGCTGGATTTAGTCAGACCGGTGCCACCCGTTCGGTCACCCGCTCTGTGCAGCGTCACCTAGAAGCGCAGTCACGCTTTCCTTTCTCTCCACAGATAATCCTGAAGTAATCAGCAGGAACGGGACGGAGTGTCAAGAAGCCTCCCTGCGGATGGCCAAGCACGGCTACTGTACATACTATCCTGTCTCCTCCTCTCTAGAATTGCCACAAACTGCATGCTAAGTAAAGAATTTGTTCTTACGGACAAATCACAAACTCTAAAAAGCTAGTGCTGCTATGTCATATATGAATATTAAATATGGTATGCTTACTATACTCCGACCTAAAATAGTTAACTACCTGATACCAGCTGTGATGTTTCAAGACATAAAGGGTAACATTTAGTTTTGAAGATTTTCTAAACATAGTTTAATTCTTGCAAATATTGTCTTTTCTCCATAACTATACCTAATGGAAATGGTCCAATTAAGTTAGTCTTGGGAGATTCAGTGTTCATGAATCTTTCAAGCTCAGCAATAATTAATTTGTATTGGCTAAAAACTTATGCCAGTTGCAGGTTTAATTTTAACCCGAACTACGATTGGGGTTTTTCTTCTTGGTTAAAAAATCTTGGTTTTGCTCCCCGAGCAAGTTGACTCCAAGACAAAGGAAGCGAAACAAAGCCCAGTATCCTGCACATCACCCCACCAGTCTAAAATTTTTAGCCAGAAATCCAAAGTAAAGCACAAATTCTTTAGATGCACATAGTTGGTGTTTGACTTGTGTGGAGAAGTTGCATTTGAGTCATAGCAGAATAGCAGAAAAAAAAAAGTAAAAAATTTTGCACAGTATGAACTTCATACCCCTTTCAATCCCCAAAAGAACAAAGTCTTGAAAATATTATTTTACAAGTATATTTATAATGTTTTTAAAAGAGACTTTGCAGAAGTGCCTAAATTTTGTCACATCAGACTTGATGAAAGTGAGCCTGATGCCAACAGTCAATCTTACCAGAAGCGAGTAATCTCTCAATCTCATAGTCACGTTACCAAAAAGATCCAAGCTCTTAAGAAGTAGCTTCTATAAATGTAAAATCAAACGAAAAGACCAAACTAACAAAAGAAAAGGAGAAAAAGAAGGCTGTAGGTGAAGAGATTTGTATGATACTCTAATTTAATTAAAATTCAGTTTAGTCACTGAGACTTCATAAGTGACTTTAATCTAGGTTATTAACTGAACACTAAGAATGTAGAATGAGTTCAGTTTAATAAGTCATTACTGTATTTGCGTTTTTTTAATTGGATTATAAGATTGTAACCAGATTAGAGTGGAGAAAAATAGTTCTTTTAATTGTTTTTCTTTAAAAACATATTTTATGTCACAAAAGTATGAAGATATCTTTAATACAATTATATACATATTATATATACATACATACATATATATGGATGAAGCAGATTTTAATGTTGTTTACTTTTTTAAATACTTTGTTGATTTACAAGGTAATTATATATGTATAATTAAAATTTCATTTGTTTGATTTGAGATTTGTTTCAAGCACTATTGTACCAAATATTTCATATTTCACATTTTATATGTTGCACATGTATCACAGAAATTACGTAGTTTTTAAATTATTGTTTAAAAAACAAGACAGCTGTTATAAGTGGATATTATGTATAATTGTTTGCAGCATAAGTTTTCTATGTGGACATTATTAGTGATTGCAGTATTTTAACTTAACCTCTTCAGATTGATTGTAAACTATTTTAAACTTTGGCAGCACTGCCTGTTCTGAACGACTGAAGGCACTAACCATATAATTATTTGTCTAGGAAATTATTTTCCGGGCTAAATCTTGTTTGTCCAATGTCTAATTACTATCTATTTATATATAAA
This sequence comes from Chauna torquata, assembly GCA_013399475.1. Lineage (NCBI taxonomy): Eukaryota > Metazoa > Chordata > Aves > Anseriformes > Anhimidae > Chauna > Chauna torquata. The sequence goes on along the minus strand of VXAL01006524.1, from coordinate 18,072 downwards.
ACTGGAGATTTGATCATCCGACAGAAAAAAATAATCACAATTCGATTGTAAAATTAACATAGTGCTTGTAACGTTGCATTAGTTTTAATTTGTGGAAAAATAATGTATCTTAACTTGTTACTTTAGCAGTTAAGGTATCACCATTATATACTATTAAAACACTAATATTTGTAGACTTTCTCAGTCATTATAACTAGGTAGTTGACACTGCAACTTGCCTATATCTGTCAAAGTTGTTTTTATTTTTTTATAATAGTTAATTTAGGCATTTGGGTAGCTTATTGTATAATACTAAATGGTAAATTATCCATGTTGTTTAAATATTTCATGTAGATAACTCTTCAAGACATTGTTTTGTGTGAACTTTTTATGTTTCAAAATAACTGTTATTCTATGTTTTTTACAATTAATCCAATACTACTATTTTTTGCCCATGGATGACGAAGCTTCAGATACATCAGGTCTTTCATCCAGATAAACTGACAGACAAAAAGAGAAAATGTATTTTTAATAAGAGATCCACTTTCCGACTTTATGACTTTGTAATATTCCTAAAAACTGTACAAGTACAAACCTATGCTAACAGTAAGGAGGCAATTACAGAGATGTGCAAATACGTGTACAACAGATTCTGCATTTTATTTATTTATAAAGTAATTTTATAGACTATTTCAAAATTTGGGAAGATCTAAAACTATTTTTCTGTATAAATATTATTTGCCAAAACTTTGTTTATATTTTAAAAAAGTCTAATGAAAATGATTAAATTTTAAATGCTTTGTTTAATTAAAAAAAAAAAAACCACACACACACAAATAAAACCCCCTAAAAGAACCATGAGATGGGCCAACACAGAGACAGTGAATACTGTATCTGAGGCATAATTTCAAGTTACTTGAGATGTCTCGGTGTTTATTTTCTTCAAATGATACAGCACCTCACCAAAATACCTTTTTTTTTGCCTCTCTCATACAGTATAATTGACAACGCTTACAATGAATATTTCGGTAACAGTTCGAGAAACCCCTCCATTTGCTCTTTTTCAACATATAACTACTAGTGGTCTGTTAAATAGCCATTCTATTTCTGTTGTGACGTTAAATCCATTCACCCAATGTACAACCACTGAAATAAAAGAAGCATTTTAAAATGAAAGCCGAGTCGGGCCCTTCCTTTCTTGTGACATGACTGAGAAGATGGGGCAACAAAAACGGTCAAAAGAAAGCGGAGGTAGTCTTTTAAAAGCTTATAATTTATTTTTTTTTCCCATAATTGCATGTTCAAGTAACTAATCGTTAAGCACGGTCCCCTGGTTCGGGACACACACAGATGTTTGGTGAGGGGGCACGTGCTCTTCTCCCGCTGCAGACCGCGTACCCGCTGACCGCGGCAGCAGCGCCCGTGCCTACGGCGTGCATCCTGCGCAGAGCAGAGGTTTGGGCAGTGACGTTAGGTCCCTGCTGGGTCCCCGTGCTGAGGACGCTGCGCTGCATGGGTTTAGCCCCGAACAGTCATTTCGTGCCCTTTCCACCTGCACGTGCGTGGTGGGGTGGCTCACAGATGGGTAACCGCTGGGGGGTTTTGTCAGCGCATTACGCTCCATGCTTTCTTGACAGGATCTCCTCCGGTCCATTTCTTAAATGCTTAAAAGAAAGGAAACAGCAATTCCTGCTCCCTTAGAAGCACGCAGAACCAAGAAGAATTTGTGTAGTAAGGTTATATACATTGTATCAGCAAGGGGCTGGCTTGAAAGGAGTCCAAGGTCACAAGTGATGTGGAAAACCACCAGGTCAACCAGTCGATTTGGATGTATCACAAATGTACTGAGCCAGAAGCCTGCTGAGAAGAAGCCTGTGGGATGGAGAAGAGGCACGGTGATGCCTGGCAGAGATAGAGGCCTGGAGCATTAGAGGGCATTGTGCAGCAGAAGCAGCAAACAATTCAAATTCACCTCCTCAAGGCTGAGGAGCGGAAACCCTGTCTGTTTACACCTTCTTGTGTTAAACCTCAAGCTGCAGTGACTTTGTGGACAGCTGTCAGCAGCCAAGAAGGGTCAGGACATGTTGATTTTATTTTCTGAAAGTTGCTTTGTTTGTTGTCAACTTGAGCACTTGCATAGCAATGGAGAAGCTCTTATGGGAGGCACGAGGTTTTAGGAGCCGCACCAAACCAGTGATCTTTGTACATCTCCGTGCGCAGAGCGTCCCGCCTTCAGGTAATTTCAGGGCCTCCAAAATGAAACGAGAGACTTTAGAGACCTTTGGTATTCTCCACAAGGCAGCTGGCCACGGGTCGTGGCTCAGCAGCCATGCATGCCCTCATACACAGACCAGGGCCACCGCTTCGGTGCCAAATGCTGCTTCCCCTGCAGAGAGCAGTCCCTTGCCCCAGGGACATCACATTGCTTAACAGCAGCCTCCTCTAGAGCAGCCTGGCCAGGTCCACACTCACCATGTTTGGCTGTGCATCTCCTCTGGCATCACATGATACAGCCATGGCCATAAGGCGTAATTATTATTTTCAGTATGGTTTTGTTTGTTTTTCAGTTCAAAGGTCTGAAGCAATCTGAGGGCTGGGGGTTTTTTTGTTTGTTTGTTTTTTGTTTTTGTTTTTTGTTTGTTTTTTGTTTGTTTTTTAGCCTATTGGAATTAGTAGCATGAAACAAATGGGTATGTGACATTTGAGGGGTCAAAGCCTGCTGGGATAGTTTCACAAGTTTGTATACAGTGGAGGAAGCCAAACCTGGTTCAGCCTTGTCCACACTGCATTTTGGGAGTGTCTGTTGAGTGAGTTAGCAAAACAGCAGCTGGGTTTTGTTTCAGAAAGAGCTGTTTCACTCCAGAAGAGAGCCTAGGAACAGCCCAACATTTCTGTATTGTGGATGATGAAGGAAAATGGACTTGTGGGCATGGCTGTTTGACAGTTTGGACACACTCTGTATTGAGTCTTCTGCTAGAGGCATTTATTGCATGAATTCATGGGACCCAAAAATATGCCTTGAATTGCTGAAAACCTTCCTTGGCATCTGATCACATGCATACCATGCTCTTTTTGCCTGCAATCATTTCTCTAGCCAAGCCCTTTTTCGAGTAACCTCCCTTTTTAATGTCATATAATTGACAGTTCTGAAGGCTTTTCAGATGGATCACGATGATTTTTATTGCTCTTGTATGGGGCTGGGTTGGGGGGGAGGCAGGGGGTGAACACCATCTCAGCTGCTGCATCAAAGCAGTTACTATTTCTGGTATGGGCTGGTTTTGAGCAAATTGTGATAGGTATAGACTACATAGTTAGATTATCTGTGAGTGAATAAATTATAGAAATGTCTTCTAAACTCTTATTCGTCTAGTTCAGTAATTATAGAACCCACAGAAACTAGAAAACAAATTACATGTTGTTTTATGAAAATACCTTCTGCTACAGGAGGGGAAAAAAAAAAAAACCCTCTTAGAAATGTGAAAGGAAGATATTAGTGTGCACTGCTTATGCAATGTGATGTTGCAGTTGCATTATTTCCACCAAAGTTTCTTTCAGAGTGAGGAAAATACACATGGCTTTATGGTTTAGGAAAATCGCTACAGGGAATACACCCTGCTCCTCCCCTCTTCAAAGAGCTGAATACTACTTTTCAGGGAAACAAATTTCGGTGGGTGTCCTTCTTCTAATTGTCCATGTCACAAAACACTCAGTGTGGAGCCTGCTTGGAAGGTAAAAAAACAGAGGGTCACAGGACAAGCCAGGTGCTGGTCTGTGGTGGTGGCGAGGGTGACCACCGTGGTGTAAGGCTTGCACTGTAGGAACAGTCCCCAGGGATGGTCACACGGGTGCATCCCTGTGCTAAACCTGAGCTGAACCGCTCAGAGTGCTGTGTTTACATTTTCCTTGAATGCTTCTCATTTTCATGGGGATATAGAAGAGGGAATTGCTTTTAATTCCTTTTTTTTATGCTTACAGTCACCACACCGAATGCCAGTGGAGCATATTCAGAGATGCTAAGTTGGTAGCTAACAGCACTACTCGGGACTGTGAGCAAGCAAGTTTTTCTCACTTGGAAAGCTGTTAGGGTGGGATTCAGCTTTTTATCTGTTAGCTGTTGAGTATCATCTCAGACACTGCAGGGTACCAACTTGGCCTAAAGCCACCGCTCTGGAGGAGCACAGATCTGGATGGATATCTTAACTCAAGCCTGCCAGCCCCTGCAGATGTCTCAAATACTCTGCAACACCTCAGATGGGTTTAAGCAGTGAATCCCACTTGTTTTCACAAGGGACTGTCAATCGCAACAATGGTTTTGATGGATTTTCAAACACCGTCAAGCACAAGCAATCACAAAATCACAAGATTGGCTTAAACGGTCTGATGGTTACAAATCCTGTTCTTGTTTGTAGGCATTTGGAGTACTTTCAGCTTGCATATTTCAGCTTTTTTTTCTCCTACCTTCATGCCTAGAAATACTTTTCATGTCAACTAAGATGCCCGCATACGCATGGAGGTAAAGTTAAAGAGCAGCTCATAACATTCTTGAGAAAGTAATGAAAATTGACAACATGAATTTTATAGGTTTGGTGACTTTGAGATGTTCTTATCTCTTACTAAGTTATAGGGCGGAATTGAGAAATATCGTACCCCTTTGGCATGTAGTATCATTCTTCAGGCTTAATCTTCACATGAGCTTTATTCCATTATTATTATTGTGTCAATGGAGCTGTGATTTTATCTGTGCAACTTAGTATGAACACAATTGCAATGGGATATACTACTCCTGTATGCAAATAAATTGTTCTATTCTAAATGTTTCAGGTGGACCCATTGTACCCTACTTTATCTGGTCTAGTTATGTTGCTTTAATTTCTCTGTTTGTAAGGCACGATAACAAGCTGTCCTTTGACAGGTGTTTGGTAGATCCTGCATATTCTTTTCCAGGTTTAAATGGTGAAAGGCAAGAGTCCTGTTTTGTGTCCTTCCTCAAGCCAGATGTGATTAAAAGAAAAGCTACATAAGCAAACATGAGTAAACTGGGACTTATGTGGGGAAAAAACGGTCAGCCTTGATCAGATTTCAGTAGGCTTTCTAACAACAAGAAGATGTGACAGAAAGCATTTTCCCTATTTATTGACCTTAAAAGTGACTACTTTATACTAATGCCAGAGGAAATGAATGAGGTTGAACTCTTCTAAGAAAGAATCGGTTCCCTCCTCTATGAGTGGGAGCTTTCTGACCCAGACCGCTCACTTGAGAAATCCCTTGGCTGATGGCACTGACCGCCCTCAGCCGTCATCGTGGAGCCCATGGCACATGTTCATGGGCAGCAGAAGAAACACACTGGTGGCTCTTCCTGTGGTTTGCGAACTTTTCACCTGATTTCCTTTTAATTGGATGATAGGAGAGGCTGAACTTAAGCTCCCCATTTTATTTGGAGCTGCAGGTATGTACTGGAACTTCTGGTTGGTGTTTTTCTCCCGAACTTACTTGGATGTTAGACTGATTGCACATCCTTTGTAGTTTTTAAAGGCCAGGCTACTTACATTTCAAGTTTGCTTCAGTCCTCTTTAAATGCACATTTCAGATGTGCTCATTTGTCTTCTAGCTCAATTCCTCTTATTCTTCACAGAACTGATTCTGCAGCAAGGTATTTCAAATATTCTGCTTTATGAAGTACAATCTGAAAAATAATTTACAACAACACATAGAGAGCCTATAAGGCAAATGCAACATAATTAGTTACATCAAATTGTCAGCTAACTCTCAACATTCTCACTTGCAACCACTCTGTTTGTCAGATGCAGCACAGTGTTTATATGGATTGCCTAAATAGGGGCAATAGTTTTCTTCTGGGTATCTTTGGGTCTGTAGCCCACTGAAGTCAAGTGGAAGATGAATTAGAGTAATAACAGAAGTTTATTTTTACCACACAAGATTTAGGTCTTTTGCCTTCAATCCTGGACTTCCTGTGCAGGCAAATGGAGAGAGAGAGAGGCTTCGCCAGGGGGCCAGTCAGGGCAGCAACATTCAACTTCTGCACAGCATTGCCTGTTCTGGAGCCCGTCCAGCCCGGCTGCCTACAGAGATGCCCCAGGTGCTCCCCTGCTAAGTCATGCTGGGGCACACAGCGAGGTGCTGTGCATCCCCGCTCCTGCCCCCAGGCAGCCAGAGCCTCCTTGCTCTGACTTTCACCTGAGCCTCTCTCCTGGGCATACGTGCGCCACGGGAACCCCGTGCTGCCTGCCAGCTTCTGCTCCTTTATTTTTCTCTGAGGTTGTTGGGTTTTTAAAGCATCTTGTTCCTCTTCTCTTTCTTTCTTTCTAGAAATGACTTTTTTTTTCTTTTTTTTCTCCATCATGTGGCTGAGGAGCATATTTTGGTCCTTGTACCACTGCAGCACTTTAACAGGTCATTTATGCCCGTTAGTTGCAATGAATTGATTTCTCTTGCCAGCACAGGTTGAGCAGGCTGCCTGAAAGGTGAGGATCTGACTTGTGAGAAAGTGACCTGTCCTGCAGTAATGAAAGATCTTTCCCCACCACTATGCATGCACATTAACATGAATCCCTCATTACTTAGAGAAATTTTAGGGGGAAAACCTCCTCTTGCTACTTATGAAAAGCTGATCCTGGTTTAATTTGCATGCAGAAGCATTTGTCCTGGCCACTTGATTCTGCCGGCCTTCTTTAGGAGACCCTTGGTTCCAAATTAAGAGCCATGCTGCTCTTAACCACACGGAGAAGTTTCCTGCAAGCTTATGAAAGCCTATGTGAGAGTCATTTCCAGTTAGACTGACCAGACAGTCTTCATTTTCATAACTAAAGCAGGAAACCACAATGTTCTGAGTATTTAAAGCTGTTTAATTATGGATTTTCTTTGCTTTGAAGGTAGAGTGGTCAGGACCTTCCTGGAGAGGATCCAACTTTCTCGCAGTCAGTGACGCTCCTGCTCCATGCCACGTTTTGAGATCAGAGAGGTGGAGAGGGCAGGCTTCATTCCAGGCTGCCTGTAAATAAATCCACTTTCAGAAGTGGAAGCAGTCCCCTTCTTGGGAAGTTTCTCTCCCCATACAATTATTGGGTGAGAGACATTTGCCTGTCTTTCACAGTGAATGCTATCCACAGGACAGGTTTTGATGAGCTATCAGGTATTATGGAAACCCAATGAAAAGCGGAAGGTGTAGAGCAGCAAGGGGACATCGTACAGCAAGAGTTCAGCAGTGACACTTGAAAAGGAATCCAGGCATGACATAGTTATTCTCTTATTTGCCTCTCACATCCATCTACATCAGGTGTTCACTCTAAAGAGACATTTTGCCACTCCTTGGTGAAATGAACCATTTTTTTGCATGGATCTGTCTTTTGGGAGTCTACGTCCTTTCTCATTTGCCTCTTCCCTCTCCCTTTGCTTTAATTTTAGCCCAAATGCAGATGATCATCTGTGACACGAGACCAGCCTTCAAGCTTTAGTGAATGCAGCAGATATATTCCTCTTTGGGAGTAATTATCAGAGGAACTGCTTTCAAATCCAAGTTTCCTGTGCAATAAAATTATTCCTATTTAAATAAAAGACTCCGGCAGTGCTACTCAGCAGCACCTCTCTACACAAAGCCAGAGTTGTTTCCTCGTAACACAGCTTTCTTTCTGCTCTTCTCAGAAAATGACTCAGTTAGAATCAAATGTTAGTCAGTCAAAGTGCCTAAAATCAATGATCATTTCATATTCAGTTGAATCCTTGCCTTTTTAAAACATCACAATGAAAGCACTCTATTTTACTTTCCTTTGTTGTTACTATTATTACCTCACGAATACTTGCAGAGAGAAACAGCTGTCTCTCCTTTATTTTTTAGCTTCTTTCTAAGACAGGATGCGGCTTCATGCTCCAGGAGTCTATACGCTTGAGCCATTTTGCAACAACACCGATAAAGAAAGCGGCCTTGATAAGATGTGTTTTCTGTACCACTTGCATTTAGCCCTCTCAGCGACGGGAGCGTGTCCCAGCACGAGTTTTATCTCGACACGTGCGCTGCAGCGTTGCGGTGTCAGGCTCTCCCATTGCTCGGGCTGGTGTTGGCGGCTGGCTCCTCAGCAGCGAGACCTGCGGCGGCAGGGATTATAACCGACCGCTGTGTCTGGTCGGGCAGCTGAAAGGAGCGAACGTGGGCCGAGTTACTTGAGCAGGGTGTTGCAAGGTGTTCTACGCTCATCGGTTTCCTCATCTGCAGGATGAAAACGGCAACACCCAGCATGGCGGGCCTTTTGCTGGGGAGAAGCAGAGCAGCTGAAGGCCGCGTTCTCCCCTCAGCTGCTTCACGCGATGCTGCTTAAATCGAGCAGCGACACGTAAGCGTGGAGCCAGGACTGGACCAAACGCATTATTTATTCTGACCTTGGTGGGTTGAAAGCTCTGACAGTTACACAGTAGTCCCACAAACCCCAGAGGTCACCTCCTTGGGTCACATAAACCAATGCAGCTTTAAGATACTGGAGTTTATGCCAATTTATAGCAGCTGAGACCCCAGCTGCATGTTTTCAAGGCCATGGAAAATACTGCAACTAAGACTGTTCCTGCTCTTTAATTTCCTTTGTGTGTTTTTAAATAGACGTTTCATCCTCTAATCAAATGGTGCTGTATAACAATATATCAGCTTCAGAGACAATCCATTTCTTAGGCACTAGCTAAAATATGAAAATAAAAGAAATAAGAAAGTGCAGAGAGTTGTAAATAGTCTGGTTTAACCAAAACATTCTGCTTTGTCTTTTCTCTGTAAATAGATTGGGAGCTGCTTAACTATATTATTATCATTTTCATCTGGACAGCTAGCTGATTTAGAACACGAAAGAATATTATTTCCAGCTTAAACAGGTAAGAATAAGCTACTCTCTCAACAATTCTTGATCATGACCAGGTTTAGATAAAACTCAGTGGGGTTTGGGTCTGTGCATACACACACAGCAACACGGAGAGAGAATGCATTTGCATGTATACACACACACACTTAAATAATATTTGCAAATTGAGTTATCACTTTTTAAAACAGAACGCAGTTGTGTGTGTTCATTTGGTTTTTGTTTGTTTGTTTGTTTCCCCGGTGCATTTTTAATAATTTCAAAGTTTTCTTATAAGGGTATTTTATGGAAAGTTAGACCTTAACTAGACATGTGGTGGCTGATCGGTGTGATTAAGAGAACCGTTCAGGGCCACAGTGACCAGTAACTCTTCCTGCTCCTATCTCCCTCTGCGTAAAGAAAAATATGATAAGGTTATCTGATGGAACTGTATTTTTTCTAAGGCAGGCACAGCAATTACACACATAAACACAGCTAACATACATGCACACCCACCTCCCCGTCAAACTAGGTGCAGCTCCAGTGCCCACGGAGCAGAGGGTCACACATTTATCCCCCCCAGGCACTCATCCCTATGGTCCCCAAACCAACAGGTAGCCTGACATGAGCTGCAGCCGTACCTTCAGCACAGCAGAGACGTGTATGTATAGTGCAGTTCTGGATCTGTCGCCTCCTGACAGGTAGCACATTTACTCATGGCTGATTTGGAGCTCCTGCTGGCTTGGCTCCTCTTCCTCCCACGTTCAACTGCAGCTATTTGTTCTTGTAAAGAATTATTTTGGAGACCTAAGTGGTTATTTTCTGGGTTTTGTTCCAAACAACTTTTAAATTACTTCAGGGACACAATTTCCCTGCTGCATTACATTAGAGACTGCAGCCAAAAAGATACAGTACCACATCTTTCAAACACCTGGATGACTTGGGGGCTCACCAACCACCTTCACAGCTGGTTTAGGCCCTAAAGGCCACAAGCCACCGAGATGGTACTTAAGGAGATCCCCATCAAGGCTGCATGGAAAGAAATGGCTCTCAGTCTGTGCTAAAACGTGATTTCCCAGTTCAATTTTGCATCGATTTATTGCCAGCTCCCATCCAAGCAGCAGATCTAATCTGCCACATGCTACACGTGTGACAACATCTCTCTGGACCACCACTTTCTGCGATTCCTCCCTGGATACTTACATGCTCTCTAGGTTATCTAATGCTTTCCCAGGTGAAACCGGTGAGAATGGCCAATTAAAACTTTTTTTTTTTTTTTAGACTTAAAGGAACTCCTATGCTTGATTTTTAAGCATTCGGCAGCTTTGATGAAGGAATACACTTGATGACACAGTGATGCACATTTTAGGAAGCAATGGTAAGTACAATAAAGTTATATGGCAATGTGTATTATTTATTAAGCTTTTTTATTAAACAACTAGATTTCATTAACAGCTGCCTGGCATGAGATGTGGCTGTTGAGGTGAATTATGTCTCAGCCCACTGAAAAGCTGAGCCATCATGAGTTCTGCCTGAATGATAAATTTCTTCAGTGGGGCATGATCAATGGCGCAGCCAAATCTAACGACAGCAAGCTTTTGCAGATAGGAGCTTCTCAGGAAAAAAAGAAAACACTACCTAGAGAATCAGATGGAGCAGTGCAAATTACGCTACTAATTACTGTTTCAGGTAAAGTGAGTACTTATGTGCTATCTATGCTAGCTAGCTCAGGCCTCTGTACTCCAAACTGCTGTCACTTTTGTGGTTACAGAGGTGTATTGAATATGCATTGCTTCTGGGCTCACTAAAATCTAGTTTCTTACGTATTAAGAGTAAAGATAATGAATGCCTATTTTATTAGGGCACTCTCCAGCAACTAGGCACTTATTGGTGTATTACATGGAAAGGATGATGCTTATTAGATTTGAGGATGATACCAAGCTGAGAAGGACCTGCAAGTACATTGGAAGACAAAATAGAACCTGAAAAACTGGAAAAAAATAGCATGAGATCTGTGATGCAATTCAGTGAAGACAAGTGCACGGTACTGCACTAAGGTAAGAACAATCCGTTTCACAAAACTGGGGTGAGGCACCATTAGCTGAGCAAAAGTTCATGAAGGAGCTGGGTGTGAGAGGCTAATTACAGACCACAAGCTTAGCACCAATCAACTTGGCCATGGTTTTGCTGTGAAGAAAAGCTCCAGGTTACACTGGTACGTACAAACAGGAGCCCACCCTGCCAGGAAGGTAAATGAGTATTTCCTAACTAGCTCTGCCTCAGCCCAGACACTGTGTCCAGTTTGGGATGCTGTGCTTCAGGAAAAGAGATGCTTTAGTAAGAAAAACTCTAGGGATCAGAGGTCTAGGCAGTACTGCCTATGGCATTTTTATCCTGGAGAAGAACAAGGGGAATACAGCTCCTGAAAGTCTGCTGAAAAGTGTTCCTGAGTGAACTGGACACGGTGTAATAGGTTTAAAGTACACTAAAGGAGATTTAAGTTGAACTCTAAACAAACAGCGCAGGCAGCAACACACTGGAATAAATTGCTTAGGGCTGCCATGGCACCTCCACCGCTTGAGGTCTTTCGGAACCAGCTGTACAGATGTTCATCAGGACCGACCCTGATGCACTCAAACTGTGTCACTGCAGTGCATGAACCTTGTCATCTCTTAAAATCCACTCTTCGGCCTACCTTGTGGCTCTAAAGAGACTCCAGTAGGTTTTAGTAGCAGGTGCTCATGGTAGAAATCTTGATATTTCTAAGCAAGATCTTCAGTGCTGTCCCTCTGCAGAGGTGGAAGCAACACACTTCACTGCTGATTTTGGAAACTGAATGCTATACCAAGTTATACCAATGTTTACAGGCCTGGGACTTTGGGATGTGATAAAGCCAAAGAATTTGCAAACCCTGAACTCCTGATCAAAGCCGGGGTGGGGGTGGGGGTTGTTTGGTTGTTGTGGTTGGTTGGTTGGTTGGTTGGTTTTTGTGTGAAAGAGGAGAAGCAATGGTTTGTTGGAGCCCAAAGGCTCTGTGCTAACTGGACGAGAAAGCTCTGGGGGTTGGTTTGGTGAGCAGCTAAGGGGAACAGAAGGAATTCTGTAATCTAGTTTCTCTATCAGAGCTAAATACCATGAAAGCATAGCCTTGGGGAAGATGAGTTGTGAGGACACTACGTTAAAAAGAGAAGAAAGCTAAGAAGAAGCCTCATGAGGAAGAGAAGTTTGCATCAAAGTGTAAAACCAACAACTATGACACCATGGAAAAAAACAACCGAGACAGAATCCCCTTGTTGCACTGTTACATCAAATTCCTTACTTAAGTAAATACAAAGGGTTATGTATTTTTTCCTCTGTTGCTGAGAAACTGGACGAGACATCCAAGCATGTGAAAAACATTGGCTTGGAAGATGACAGGAGAACAAGGAGGATGGGAGAAACTAGCACACACTGGCTGCCTTGAGAAAACTGTCAAGGGGCAGTTCCCGCAGATTCATCACTCATCTACTATGCGCACTACATTCACCCCAAACCTGCTAGGATATCTTTTTGGAATCTACCCAAAAAAGCCTGATAAAAGTTCAGCTCTGTGCAGTGAGACCAGATTCATATGAAAGGTCCCGAACAATTTTGGAAAATCTAATTTTCTGGATTTGTGCGGTGTATTCTAAGACCTCCTCCCATTATTTTGCAATAATTTACCTGCAGTTGTAGCAGCCCTCACCGAAGTCTCAAGAGGAAATGCAGAGGCTGGAGCTAGTTTTTTGTATTATTGTCCTCAAGGATATGAACTGTGGTTCTTTGTTAAAGTTGCACACGCATATCTCCTGCTTGTAGGGTAGTCCTCCAAGTATAACACAGCTCTGAACACTTGCTAGAAAGCACTAGTCACAAGGTTGTGTTGTTGTACAGCACTGAAGATGTAAAGGAGAGGTTAAGAGCTTCATACACCTCACAAACTCATTTCCTTTTTGTTTTTCTTCTGCGAGAATCTTTTCTTCAGGCCTGGAATGACTACTGAGCTATTTTTACCCGGTCCATAGTCCCTGTTGCCAAAGCTTCTGATTTTATCACTAATTTACGATATTGAGTCTTCTTAAAGTACCAGCTACTGGAATCAAGAACATGAGACTTCTGGCTTCTGTTTAAAAAAAGAAAAAAAAAAGGAAAAAAAACAGGATTTTTTATCAGGAATATATATGAGTAAGCAGTGAAAAGAAGCAATATATTTGCCTTTTAGTCTTTAGATATTAACAATCGCTGTTAAAAAACACCCAAGGCCTCATGATTTTCAGGTCTTTAACGCTCATCTTTGAAGCAACTCCTCTGTTGATCACATCTGAAACTCATGATTTCGAAGCACGTAGTTAGGACTTCCTGCTCCACTAATCAGAGGTTTGGCTCAACAAGCTCCCAGAAGCGGGAAGTTTTAGGACATGCACTGAAATGATCTAAGCTATCATTTGATCACACCTGACATGATTAAATACTGCCCCGCTTAAGAAAATGCTTATTTAAGAAATAAATACAAGGAAAGTGGATTGGAAAGCTGATTTTAATTTACAGTAAAACTCACAGCAATTAAGGCATCTTAAAATTTAATTCAGTTCTGGATATTTTGCTCAAAACAACCACATAAAAAGAAAATATTATTGTAACTGTAATATTAATTTTTTATTGACATGTAAAAAATCTAACGCTTGTGAAATACAAGGCCCTGATGCTTATACTCTGGTTATTAAAAAGGAGGGGTTAAACATTTCCTTTCATGTCTGACTCAGAAAGAAACGTCTATGCAGCTTGCGATAGATATTCCAAGACTTTTGTACCTTAATAAAAACAGACTATCATTATCTTCACTTTCTCTGAAATCTTGTGATTGAATTATTTTTGAACATCATAAGGAGAAGGAAAGAGTCAAATAGAATAATAAATTAGCTGTTTTTAGTTTATTTCACTGTGGTTTTTTATATCCTGAAGCTGACTTCCCCTGTTTTGAACCTACATATGAACGACAACTATTTAACTTTATTGGCAGATGAGTATTTCTTACACAACTTAGATATGCAGTGGAAAATACTTATTAATAACACCACCAAGGTTTCTTGTTTGCTTTTATGGTAAGCAAAGAAAACTTTGTTGTGAAACATCATAATACATCAGTAGAAGTCCACCAAAACTCCCCTAAAACAACAAAAATCAGGTCACAAGCTAAACCAGAGTATTTTCGTTTAGATTTCTTGGTGCTTTGGGAATAGTTTGATCAAATTTTCACTCCTAATACAAAGAGGGACCAAGAGCAATTATTCTTTTCAAATTTAACCACCATCTTCAATTAAACACAATGACCTTATTACGTGACAGGGATGGATATCTGACTGTGCAAAGTAGTTAAAAACCACCAGCCCTGCCCCTCGGTGAGCGATCCTCTTCCTCCGAACGGTTAATCTGCAATGTCAGGAAAGAGCATTAATGAGATGATAACAACAGAAAGCTGTCCCCATTTGCAGAGCTACTAAACTGGTCATCCTCTGAAATAAGCCCATGGGACTGAAGCCTGAATGCTCCTTTCTGATTAGAAAATTAAATTATGACTGAGAGAAGACTTTGCCATGCCTACTTCTATTGTCTCCATGTCTTTCAAATTGTTAAAAGAAAGAAAAAAAAAATCCCTGGGGACAGGAGCACACAATTGAAAGTGACAGCTACAGCAACTTAATGAGTATCTACTGGCGGAGCCACAGTAATTGTGTTCACACTTGTTGTCCTCTCTAGTTGTAAGGTAAAACGCATTAATTCAATCTAGTTCTGCCGGAATGTAATCTAGTTTGTTTTCCTTCACAAAACAAAAATGGTCTCGTGGGAAGCAGTAGGTGTGGGTCTAAACCGTTCCAAGCCAAGAACGGAGTTAACTCTGTTCCTGTGTCATAGCTGAGTCCCTGGCAGCTAGCAATGACAAAACAATTTGCATTTCCAGTCTTGATTAGCTTTCTACAGATTCAGCGGGCTGCAGCGGCGCGGCACAGGGCCCCGCGGGCACCAGCAGCGGTGTAACACAGACGAAGGCAGAGTGGGCTTGGGAGGAGTGGGGAGACGCACAGGGTCTCCTGCGGGCAGGGCCTGCTTATGCACTGTGGAGTTGCTTGAAATGCCAGGGACTAGTTCAGATTTTGGTTCCCTGACTCCAAAGATGCTTAAATGAAGGCTACGTTCAACTTAACCTGAGGAGAAAAGAGCTGTCCATACATCATTTCTGAAGAGCTGGTTTACGATCTCCGTGCTCAGCACGCTTGTCTGCTGGGATTCCAGTCCAAGCGCTCAATTCTCAGTTTTGCCAAATATTTCCTAGTGCTTACCTCAGCTCTGTGAAGTGTCTTCCTCAAACCAGGTACCAGAACTGAAGCATGGGAAGGCTGACCGCTGTCACACCTGGTGGATCTGCTGAGCTTCAGCCTCCACACGCCATAGTCTGCCAGCAGTAACACACAGCCATGCGAAGCATGGGATGCTACGGGGGCACCTCACTACACCTGGAGAACCACCAAGCCCAGCCACGGCAAGCACTGATCACTGAAATTCATCACGGCAGATTCTGACTGACCCTACGATGAGGTCTGCGGAGAGCTACTATCTCATCTTTGTACAGAGCTCCCCTGACTTCACTGAGGCTTAAAACACGGCATTCAGCTCGTTCAGAGCTCACACTAGGCTTTACTACCACAAAACAAAAGCACACCTGCTATACTTTTGAAACCCAAGGGCTTAGATTTCCTCAAGAACAAACCAAAAAAAACCAGCAAAGCCCAACTGGCCTGCGAGCAACGCTGCTAATGAAACCCAGCTCCGTGTCACGCTCTCCCAGCGGGGTGAGTGAAATCCCACCCCAGGCCTTCCTCCAGGCTCCCCACTCCTCCGGCTCTTGTGCGACCCGACCACGGCCAAGGGCTCGGGTCCAACCTCCTCACCCTTTACAAGCGCCCGGAGGTGCTTCCTGCTCTCCTCTAGAAAGCTGCTGCTGTCACGGACAAAGATCTTGAACACCCGCGGTTTTGCAGACGGTAAAAAAGGGACAACATCACTGCAGGGATGAAAGGGAAGTTAACGGTGCGATTCCCTAAAAATGCTAAGGATAGGGTAAGAAAAGTCAGCACCTGTCACCCCTGTTAGTTCTATCTTGAGTTTGGTGACAACTTTATGGGCAGTTCTAATCAGACAATTAATTGGGCAAGAAGTATTAGATGAAAGACTAAACATAATCTCAGTCCTTAACGCTTATGCTGGCTATGCTTCCTAAAATACAGTAATTACACACGGCTATGAGCAATCCACGTGACAACAGAACCGCACTGCCAGCCTGAAAGTCACTGTTGTTCTACAAACCTGCTCTCAGAAGAGCTCTTGGACACGGAAAGCAAATACCCACTAGAACAGTTTGTGGAGCACACGGGCTCTGTTTCACCTTTTTTCTCATGCTTAGACGTCAGGAGACGATCATCAGCATTCAGAAGGGCGCTACAGATTTCCCTATTTTTCACGTTGCTCCAGTTTAAATCTTGTCAACGATACTGTTACTACTGAAAAATTAGCAAATTAAAATTTAAAATTAGCTTAAGAATGAAAATAGACGTTGGAGGCCTTGTCCCTCTTTTGTACACATACTCTAACATGCAGCCAGAGGCTACAACAGCTAGTGTGAACCTTACGCAACAGTATGTTATTTTCTGCATAAAGTAAAAAATATTTATAGAGAAACCCCAGCCTATCATAAGATGGTGTGGTTAGCCACAGGCTGCTGAAATTTGAAATATGATAGTTCAACGTAAGACATAAAAGACTCGAGAGTGAGACTGAAGCTTCTAAATCCTGGGAAGCCAGCAAAAACCCAGCCGCACGGCACAGAGGGACTGGATAACTCCCGAGCCTCCTCTGGGAAGCTGCAAAGGAAGTCGTGCTGGGAAATGAGACCATCTGCCTGCTGGCCAGATGTGGGTGAGATATCTGCCCAGACAAGCCTCGTCCACTTCAATCTTTGGTGGCAGGAAGTTTCTCTTTCCCTGAAATGTACTTCTCCCCCCGCCCCCCGCTCTTTGGTAGAGAATAGCAAAAGCACAAGCAACGCGCAAAAAAGAAAGACTGGCAGCCCCACGTTCTCCAGCTCACTATTAGTAACTCCACGTTACTGATACCTGTGTCTGGTTTTAGGGCAGAGGTTCCAGCACTTACCAGCTGAATTTTCAACGTTGTCATCTTCCCCAGGTGAATCAAAAAACAGCCATGGGTGAAGGGTAGAAAAACAGGGCAGTGGTAAGGTTTTTAGCCTCACAAGTGAAGTGCCTGAGATGCTTGGGAATAGTCGCCGGTTCTGGGCATCCAGCACCTCCTCCCGTTGTCCATCCTGCTCTTTCTTTTCCATCCTCCATGCCATACATCTTGTCCCCTTATATTTCATATTTATATGTGTTTATTTAGTCCCTGCACACATCACCCCACTATCATTAAGTGAAAAAATGCTTTGCTGCCCATGAAACTCAACCGCCTATGAGACCGCCCACCTGGTGTGAATCTGCTCAGTGTGTGCGCTCCTGTTGCCTTTTTCTGATCTGTTGCACCCCCATTCTGATCATCATCCTCATCGGGAACCAGAAGGCAACAGCTTCTCTCTGAGAAATACTAAACATCAGGAGATTGCTCTAGTCTCAGGATGTGTAAGAAGGGAGGCCCGCATCTCCTCCCTTCAATGCAGATAATTAAATCTATTTTTTATGATTGCACATCATCTTGCTAGTCTGAAGCACAATGCATTTTAAAGCCTGTTAGGCATGTTCATCTTTCACTGTTCTTAATGGAAGGCCAAACCCTCAGTCCTCTGAGATATCTTTTCCACCTAGACTTGTAATCAGTTTAGATCCATGCTCTTATCAACGTTGTTCATTAGCTTAAATGCCCACGCCTTGATTCTGCCCTGGCGTATTTGTTACTAGCAGCCATATCCCTCCTCCACATTTGCTTTTGCTGGGTTAACCAGACAAATATTCCAACTGTACTCTTGTGTAGCCCTCCCTCCCAGGTGTATTTCTGTACACGTTCCTCTTTCTTGGACATGGTTCATCAGAACTGGATGCAGTAATGTCTCACTAGCCATCCAGAGGCTTGACCTTGTGCACATCACAGTCACATTTGTTGTTTCATAACTGCATTAAATCGCTAGCTTCCTTTCATCGTTGACTAATAAACCCAGGTATTTTCACAGAATCACAAGGTT
>VXAL01006522.1:7524-33685 GCA_013399475.1 Chauna torquata | reverse complement strand
AAATAAATGAAAAAAAAAAATCAATGCTCAGCTATAGCCCCAGGTTCTACTGAGTAACACGTGCTCAGTATTGTAACATAAGACATTGTTATTAAGAAAATGTGGCTTTTGCTTTCACAGGTTAAAGATCCCCTCAGAGGAGAAATAAGATAGAGGCCAATAGGGCAGAGAAGTAGAAAAATGAAAAAAAGAAACATCATGCTTTCAGAAGTTCACTACTGTGAATGGCAGGCATCTGACTGGTATAAACTTACAAAACTCCACTGGCTGGGCCTGACATCCACTGAGGCTTGAAGGTCTGAAAAGGAGAGATTTTTATTCTTATTGTGGCCTGCTGAAATAGTATTCCCGCTGTGTCTATCACTCTTACAGCACTGTAATGGCCATGTCCTGATGCTGCAGCATAAAAATTGAATGGCTTTTTAACTACAAAATTAATAGGACTTTCATCTCACATATTACATCCTCATTAATACTAAATAGGTTGATTATGATAAAAATGTTACCATAAATAGTATAGGTATTAATAATTTAACATCTATAAAAGTATTGCCATTTTTCATAAAATCTTACGTATCAAGCTCACCTAATCACCATTTGGATTGCCCAGAAAACTCCATGCACAAAACACTGCTGTTGCTTTGAACATTTAAAGATCCCGTGATGCTAATTTAGGTCCTATGAACATGACTAGATCTTTTTGGCACAGCCCTGCACCTGTTGCTGACATGAGAATCAGCTAGTTCTTAGTTTATTAACTGTCTCTAAAATTTAAGTAAATGCTCTGGCTCCAAGACAGAATACAGGATTCAATCCTGAATAAGCCAAGCTGTCTAGTCCGAGCCCAACCATATGAGTGACTTCAAGCCCAACACCTGATTTTTCTACATGAATGTCAGATATTCTCTGACAGCAATATTTCACTGATTTTTGGGCAAGACCTAAAGAGAAATGGTTTCAGTTATTGGTTTGGATGTCTGGGTGAAGTTGTCCATCTGTTTTTTCCTCATTTTGTCATTGCCTGTGAAAACATAATGTTTATGAATTCTCCTTCCAGTCCTCATCTGTGTTCTCCATTTAGAACATGAACTGAAAGCCAAGAAGATAATGGGGAAGCATCTATACATGCCCTCTTCTCGTGACTTTCCCTAAGCATCCTCTGTTGTCTGCTATCCTAGGGTGCAGGGCTAGGTATAACTTTGGACTACCTAGTAAAGCTGCACAACTGCAAAACAAAGTAAATATTGCCCTTACATGCAAAGAAACAACTGAAGAACAAAAGGGATTTTGAAAATGAGAATCTGGGACCTTATGCCACCTGGAATAAAAGAAAAACAAACCAAAAAAAGTCAGAAAAGAATTTTCTTCCCAATCATACACGACATAGAGCGACTAGCTGTAACAATATAGTTTTCCAGAAATACATGCACACAAAAACAGCAGTATTGGAGCTTGAGATAACACATGCACAAAATCCATTAACAATTTGTAAGAGCTGAACCACGCTGACAGACTAATTCCTCTTGATAACAGTTCTGTACACAGCGTCAGCTACCAAGCTTCAAGTGAGCAGCACTGGCAGGCTTCGCAGAACCTGCAGTGAACCCCTCCAGAAATGTCAATAAATAACACCATTTTTTCTGCTGCTGGTGACAGAAGTGTCCAAAGAGCTCATATGGGAATAGGTTCTGCTTGCACTAGATAGGCATATGTTAACTTTAAGAAGGCATACCATTCAACACACCAAAGGGTGAGCGAGGTGGTGACTAATGACTAAGGTCTGTGTATATGTACCACAGTTGACTCCCTGTTCTGCATACACGAGATCAAACTTACTAAGTGCCAGTAACATCCCAGGAACCACCCAGTAGTGCTAACCGTGTGACCTTCTGTGCTGTCCTGCATGACCCTGGCCAAGCTTTTGTGGCTCCATCCTCTTTGCCTGCATCTCTCAGGAGGGAACAGCACTATCCCCATGGTGGTCTACCCTCACTGCAGGGAAGGAGTAAGGCTGAAAGCAGGTGTCCTTCTTGTCCTATACCCTGGCCAGCAGTGCTGCCCTCCCTGCTCTGAAAAGCTATATTGTGGGTTCAGTGGGTTCCAAAGAGAGGGAGACTGTAGGCCTTACAAAACCATATCAAATGAGTACTGAAACAGTGACAGAGCCTCCTTTCTATCTACATACCTACCACTACGAAGATATCTATCCAAAAAATCCAATCTCACCACGTATTTCGTGGTACAAGATATTGTTTCACATCCGCATTACGGAAAATTCAAATGGTAGCATCCAACCTTAGTGTAATGAGACACTGATTTTGGTATGCTGACAGAAATATCAATAAAACCTTTCTCAATGTTAGGCTTTTGACTAAAGAAAAGTCTCACAGAAATGTTATAGTTCCTAGAAATGTTATAGCTTTCAAAACAAAAACAAAACAAAAAGTCAGTTTCATGCTATTGATTGAAACCCAACATAATTTTCAACAGAAAAATAAAATACACTCTAACCAGGTGAAATAGACTTGTTGGTAACATCTCTGTAGACATAAATTGCAGAAACAGGATAAAGTAACTGTGGGTTGAGATCCTGAGATCTCAAACACATGGGAAATTCTGGCCAACACTTCCGAACCTAAGAACTTTTTGTATGCCTCACTATCAGACAGTCAAGTTGTGGTAAGAGGATTTTGGCTTCACAAAGTGCTGAGCACGTCTGACAATCAAGCCCCTCCATGGTACTTCAATACAGGCAATAAGAGTCAGAGACCTTAAAAGCAATATAACCAGAAGTCAAGCCACAATTTCCCTCTTTTAACCAAGTAGCTAATTTATTCAACTAGCAGTACACACACTGAGATGCAAAAAAAAGGAATTTGAAATGCAACAGTACAGTCTTCCTGCT
Organism: Chauna torquata; assembly: GCA_013399475.1. Taxonomy (NCBI): domain Eukaryota; kingdom Metazoa; phylum Chordata; class Aves; order Anseriformes; family Anhimidae; genus Chauna; species Chauna torquata. Next base: position 30,780 of record VXAL01006522.1, on the reverse strand, counting down.
TTCCTTTATTAGTCTCATAAAGTAATACTAATTTTTTAGTATATATAAAAATCCAAAGGCTGGTATAAAAATCCAAAGGCTTTCTGGCTTTACAAAGTGAAATGGCTTTTCGAATTACAGATTATAACCCAATTAATATGAAATTATTACATTGTAGTAAAATACGCAATGATGCAATGATATGCAATATACAATAAAATAAAAGAGTGTTATTTAAAGGATAACAACAATAACATGGACAACATGTCACATTATTTTTCATTATTCTAAAACTGCCGTTTTAGTTGTTTTTTCAATGGTTAAAGTAAAACTTTGGAGGCAGGAAACTAGAATTTGACTGCAGTTACACTGTTCTCAGTTGTGAATGCACATTAATTCATCACTGTGGAGTTGTTGAGGACTGATGAGTTTGTGGCATTACTTATATGCTTTCAAAAAAGGAGTATCGGAACATTTTGTTTAAGTGTCATACATACACAAATAAGTTTTTGAATATTATGACAAGATACAAGTCCTCATATAGATTCTAAGAAAGGAAAGTAATATTTCAGAGGTAACAGACTTCTAATAAAATCTCCAATGAAAGATACAGTTACAGTGGAAGGCAAATAGAATAAAAGAATAAAGATCTCTTCTTCCAGTGCATAAGCGAAAAAAAAAAGAGTGCCCACTGGCATTACAAGGGCATATCTAAGTCCTTAATGGTATTTCTATCAAATCTTTGTTGTTGTTATTGTTGCCAAAATTTCAAATGTAGCTGTGTATTGTGCAGGTAGGGTCCAAAGCATGAAGAGAAGATTGAGGTTGGGAGCAGACATATAAGATGTTCCCTCTCTCACATGCAACGTAAGATTTGGAAACAAGTGTTTCTGACAACACAAATAGATAAAGGGCTATATTAAAAGAAAAGGGTAGGTTACATTACATTTCTCATTTTTATAACTTCTCAGAAAAAAAAAAAGGTCTTGTGATTGTCAAATTGCATGTTTTGAATATTAAATAAATGAATGAGGAGGCCAAAAAGATATTTCATTCAGCATTTTTGGTTCTTTTGCTTCATTAAAGAACAGTAAGGAACTTTAGTCTTTGCACAAAGTCCTGAATCTTTTTTAAACTTAATTGTACATTAATTTCATCATTTATTTTTCTCTCACCATTGATTTGAATTCTGGTTTCTTTATTTGTTTTCCTTCTTTTTCCACCTCTTCTGAGTAAAACTTCATTTTTATATCTCAAACATTTATCCAGGATAGGAAAAGAGCTTCTAAAGCTTACTGTGCTTGTTATTGAAAATATTTGTCCACCTATTAGTTTAGGGTGCACAGAAAAAGCAGGAAATAAACCTGTGTGCATATATATATATATACACATATATATAAAGTCAGTTTTCCCCATTATTTTCTTATTTTTCTAAGAAAAATAATTTCTAATTTTTCTAAGAAAATATTATTATATAAATCCTAAATAATGTAGCAAAAAAGGGTACCTATGTTTAGACCAGGACTTTTTAGCCCTTTACTCACCGTTTCACAACTTATTGCCAATAGCTCTGAGGAAAACGCTGCTGCATACAAGGCAAAGTAGAGGAGCTGCAGTTTTTCTCTAGCAATTCAAGGATATATATGTCTACCATTAAAGATACAGATGACATTCTGAAGCTCACAGAATTCGGACTATAACCCCAGAAGCAGCAGCATGCAGTGGGCAGGGATCCACTGCACAGCTTTTGCAGTACAGTCAGTAAAAGCAGGCCCCAGCCATAAACACCTGTGTACATTTTCTGAAAGAGGTGTTGAAAGGGGGTTCTCTGCAAGGGACCCAGCTGGGGTGTGCAGGGGCTGCGTCAAACTGGGAAACGGGAAAGTGCTGCAAGGCGAGACCAGAGGACTGAAGCCACCCTGGCCCGACACTGTGGGCCTGGAGAAGATCTTTTTTCAGAGCTTCATTTAGTCTCCCTGTTACAAGTATTTTGTTCCAATAATGTGCTTAAGTCTTAATAATCCAGCCTCTAATAATTAGCAGTGGTTTGGTGGGTTTGGTGGGCTCACTTAAAAAACAAACAAAAAAAGCAACAACACGAAATAGAGCTGCAGTTTCACCTCAGGACCCCAGATGTCTGGTACCTTTAATCAAACACCCAAGCACCTCAGTCCACCTCCAGGGACACAGATATATACTAAGGAGGGCCTCACTGTTTTTTAGAACAAAAATGGAAATGAATGGAATATGTCACCTAGGCAACAAAACATCTGCAGCAGTGGTAAATGATACAGAAAGCCGGCCAGCAGGGAATGAATCTGGTGACAATGTCAGAGTGAGGAAGCATAGCTTCCCCTGGAGTGGAAAGAGAATTAAACAGAATATTCCAGAATTCTGCAAACAGTAATTCAGAAACAAACCCCAGGTAAGTTTATCTATAGATAAAAGGGTATAAAACTTACCTCATAGCACTGCTGTACAGGGAGCTTGGTCTGTCTATTAATAATGCAGGACTGCTTTCAAAGGACAGCCCTCCCGGTACACTTTATAATCATTAAGCTGTCCTTTCAGGATGAACCAGCAGTGTTAGACATAGCTTCCAATAATACTGGGGGACGGGTGTGCAGAAATAGTATAATAGTATAACAACAGTATAATGTAATTATTTTTAAACCATGGACCCATTAAAGTCAATACCAGAATTCCCACTAACTTGAGCAAGGTGAAGATACCAGTACAGTTCAAAGCCACCAAGCTCTTGGGAAGGATTACACTGACTTTACCAATATTGACTTAGGCCATGGCTGAGAATAATTTCCTTTCAGTAATACCCTTTTGTAATATCAGGAGGGGTTACATTAACACTGCTTTCAACTTTGAATATTTTCTAACTTCATGCCTCTCAGATGAGTCCAGAAAAGCAGTTTTAAACAACAACAAAACATGTCATTATGGGGGAAAAAAAAGGAGGTTTTGTGACTAAGGAATGAAAAGACTTCATACTTCAAGTCACTTGCACATATAATGAGACTGGGGAAAATAAAAAGGCAAAAATTATTTTATCTTGGTATTGAAGATAAAGAAGTATTTGAATAGAGGTGCTGTGACATTTTCGGTGTCACATCTGTTTATCTGTACGGAGTAATCTGAGGGGCTTGTCAGTGCTATGTGTCAAGACTTTATATATGTGTTTGTGAGTGCGTGGGGGAAATGTGTGTGTATATATGCAATAAAAATGATAAGTGGAACAAAAGAAGAGAATCGAAGGGCTTCAGATGCGTAACATGGATAAAGTGATTGACAAAGAATAAGACAAACAGAGAACAGAGAAATCAAATTGACATCATTTTTCTATTTACCACATTCAAAACCAACCCATTTTCATATGAGAATGAGATCGTAGAAATGGAGACAGATAAAAAACAGCCTGACAGCTGGTGACACAGCCAGGTAAGTTAAGACCTTATGAATTTTAATAGTTGTGTTGGTCCTGTACAAATTCTTTTTAAGATAGTGACGAACCTTCTGAAAGGAAATAAGATGACATTTTTCATACTGATTATATTGCTCAGAATTAGGTTTTTGCCAACCCGCCCTTTCTCCTCCACAGAACCCCGCTCAGAACAAACCAAAATCTGACGTTATCTTGCATATAAAGAATATTCATTATTAGCAGGTAGGCACAGATTACAGATGACTCTTTTGTCCTTAATGTCCACTTATTGTATTTATTAGACTAGAGAGACTGTTTTGAGGTGGTGTACAATAAAGTAACTAAGAGGCTGTTATTCACACTGAGCTCTTCAGCTGAATCTTTTGCTGTAGCAAAATGGAAGTAAAATTGGTGCTGTGTCAGCCCACTCAATGTAAATCAAGCTGAAAGAAGGAAAATGTTATTATAATGCAACTCTTGGGAACTGAGGACATAAGGTCAGACATAAAGCAAGAAAAAGTTCTGACAACTATATGATTAGCAAACTTTCAAACCTTGCACAATCTAAATCTACCCTTGCTGATTAGTGCTTCCTTCTGTACTTTGTCATGTGTGGAGAAATCCATCTGACCTGACTCTGCAGTCAGCAAGGATGTTTAGCTCCTGGGGACCCTCTTCATTCCTGTTTCTCACTTTTCTAACAGAGGGCTTGGTGTTGGGGTGGGGTGGAGAGGAGTGGTTTGACCGATGAGATCAAAATCACAAAGGTCTGCATTTCTTCTTTAATATTTCAGTTGGGCAGATGCTGTCTCCAGGAAAGAAATTACCTTATACTTTTTGATCCATGGATAGAAAACTAAGTGGACTCCTTAGCCGTCTCCAATCCTACACCTGCCCCATTCAGCTAAGCAACTGAGTGCCAAAATCTGGATGTTAAGCTCAAGTCAATGCTTATTGAATTCAGTGTAGGACTTTCTATTGACTCAGTGTTCTCTTTATCTGCCCCAACATGAACATAAAAACTACACGAATATTAACAACTATAAACAAGAATTATTACTAAAATTGCAGTTGTCTAAATATCCACTTAATTATTTATGAATGCTGTATGTCTTTCAGAAGGTCTTGACCTTATTGAGAGGGCTGTTTTCAAGGAGATGTGTGTACAGGACAAAAAAGTTGAATGAAGTGACTGTAAATACATTATTGTTTTCTAGTCATTACTGATGACCTTATATATAACTAGTGAGTGACAGAGCATAGCACAGCTATGAATGATTGCTGTGACATCATCACTCATGAATGGAAATGAGTTCTGCATCTTTACATGCCTCATTGCAAATTTTGTTTAGTGTAATCATGCTGGTTCAGTATTTATGGTTTTTGTATTTCTGTCTTTTTCTAAATTTAAGTATATTGCCTTGGGCAATGTCAGACAAAAAAAATGTATCCACGAGGTTTTCCTCTAGCTACGTGCCTTTTACCCAGAACCCTGAGACGTCTGAGTTTTGTTGGTCTGTGTGAAGATATAGATTATTCCTATAGAAAGTTGTATTTATATTAATAGGGACTGTGTCACTGAACTTTCAATAAGGACAGTGGTTCTGAATTTAAAGAGTAATCCATATATTTGAAAATAGCACTTAAGGACAAATTCACCAAAAAAGATCTATTTTTAAATTTCCATTGGAACAATTATTAAAGGATTAAAAATTATTATAGCATTTAATTATGTTTAATATACTAACCTAAATAATTTCTCAGTGTACAGCAGTAAATGAATTCCATATTAAGAAATAATCTTTAGTGTATTAAGAAAAAAGCTGATCTAATGTTAATGGTGAATTCCTGATAGTACAAAACTTTTGCCCTTGTGAAATTGCCTTAACCACAGATGAGGATTTATCTGTACTAAATATTCAGGGAAGTTATTCCAAATTAAGAAAGTTTAATTGTTTAGATAGATTGATAGATAGATAGATACAAAATTAATGTAATAAGTTATCACTCTGGGAGTAAGTCGAAATGCCTGCATACAGAATCACTTTAATAACTAAAAGAAGACATACTACTAAGCATGTTAAAGGAAATTATTTCCATCAAGTTACACACATGCATGAATACTCTAAGAATTAAAATAGCTGATGGCAATATATAGAAACTTAGTTCTGCCTGAAAAAGGTTGTAGAGGAAATTAATATAAAGTAACTAATCAAGTAGAAAAATATTTTTCAAATGTATTTTATTGAGACTCCTCATGAAGACAAGTCTCTAGCTAAACTGTACTGTGGTACTTTTAGCTCTGAAAAAAAATGTCTGTTCCAACATTTAATAATTCACCTTCAGAATTCCTCAAATTATTTCAATAATATTATGTAGACAAATACTAAGAAAACCCTAGAAAGAAGGTTAGAAAACCTAAGAAAACTAAAAAACCTGCAGCTATAAATTAGTTTCTCAAATTTTCCTTAGAATGTAATTGGTATCCTCAATAATCTAGATTTATCTAGATAGTATAGAAGAAAACTATTGAAAATCTGGCTTCCAGACTGAGGTATTTTGCAGTCCTCTTTCTTCTGCAATTGCTCCTCTAATGCCCTAGTGGAATTTATGAATGTCTCAGCAGTAAAAACAGGTGAGGCCATGGATTTAAATGGCTAACAACATGCTGTACAAACTTCAGGTTACAAAATCCCAAATCATGCAAAACTCAGATCAGTTGAGTCTTTATTAGGAAACTCGCAATTGAGAACAACTTACCAGGACACCTTTTAGACGACCTTAAGCCCAATACTGAAGAGACATAAAAGCATGTAAGTCCCATAGTGATAGCCATGAAAAGCATGGCTCATCTGAAACAATGGCTTGCATAGAGAAAAACATTCCAAAAGTCATAACTAGAGAAATACTCACACTAGCAGTCGCAAAAAGGAGCTACTCCATGCCAAGCACCTGGACTTGGCAGCTGCAGGCCCAGTCTGCTGCATTTCAACAGCAATAACAAACTGCCCCTTTGCCTCTACAGGAGAAAAGCTAGACACATAATGAATAATAAGTAGGATTAGTAACAACACATCAAAGTTTGGCTTTATATCTAGGCATTTTTACTGAAAAATAAAAACATATCAAGAGATACATAGGCAAACAAAACATCAGAAAGCTCTATCACTACCCCAGCTCATCAGAGAAAACTTCTTCAATCAATCTTCCGTAACCTTTGAAAACGAAATGTAGTTCTCAAATTCTGTTAGCTTTTCAGGAAACTAACTAATAAAACACTAACATTCAGTGAATTCTAACTAGAATTGTTTTTGTTTGTTACAGTACTTGTTGTCTAAGGAAAATAAAGTTGAAACTAGTATTCCCCAGAAAACATGTAATGAGTAAAACTGCCAAAATCTCTCTCCAAATGTTTTTTGTTTGTTTGTTTTACCTAGTCCTCTCTACATTTATTTTTATCTCTGATCAAACCTAACAAAAATGACCGGAGGATCTCATTATATTCTCATTAGTCCTTAACTCACTAGTTTCAAAACACTTACTACTTGAAAAACTTCCATGAACAGAAGACTGTTGATAACAAGGTCTCAAAGGAAGAAACAGCCCTATCCTTCGCTCTGTAGTTCGAAAAGCCACATACAGGCCAAGCATATGAGTAAGTACAAAAAGTTCCCTCTTCCCACACTAGCCCAGGCATATATCACAAACGCAAAGTGTTTGGACACACAAAGAAAGTCTCACAGAGTAGCAAGTTAGCCCATAACAGAGCATTGCAGGCTCTGTCCTTTGAGCACAGGCTTGCTCTGTGGCTCCTGTAGAAAACACAATGTATATTGAGGTAGTTTTACCTTTTAGTGAAAGATTGATACATTTCCTTAGGGGTTTTGTAGGATGCTGCTGGGCAAGAATGTGTGCTCAGGTAGGTTTTGTAGAGTAGCCAATGCCGGGTAACTTGTAAACCCTGGCTACAGATTATACAGTAATCTAAATCAAAGCTCTGAAGTCTCTGAAACAGATTCCATTTTTTTCTGAAAAATCAAAAATAATTTAAATTCAAGCCTTTAATTTCTCATTTAATCAAAGAGTTTGGATGTGACCTTGAGAAGATGCATAACTTGTAGGATCTGAGGCACAGGGAATTCATGCGAAAATAAATTTGTAAGTAGTCATTACAGATTTATAGACAGACTATATGCAGACCTTCGTTTAAATACCACTCAAATCCAAGAGCAGACATCCCACTGACTTCGGTGGACTTTGTACTTCTAGGACATAGCGTTTTTAAATACATTTACTGTGATGGTAAAAAAGTCAAGTAAGGCTTCTATCAGTACATTTAAATAAGCATAAAAAATTCAGCAACAAATGATGAGATCTCATAGGAGAGTTAGATAAAACAAAGTAATTTTAAAGCCCATTCTTTTCCAAACAAGAAGCTAAAAGGAATTAAAATTTATACCAAAGAGTACAAAATACTAGGATCAGATTATGCAGAAGGTGTGAAATAATTAAAGTAGCAGCATTTACAACACAAACTTATGCAAGATTCTAGCTAAGATCAGATATACATTTTAAAAATAACTTTAGAAGTTTTTTACAATGTTTTTAACTTGATTCCTGCACAATTCCCCTCTATCAGTGGACCCACCGTTCTCTGCTCAGTACAAGTAACTAGAGTGATTTAGGTAGCTCAGCTTGCCAGTTAGGATTGTGATTAGGATTACAGTCAGCAGAGCCATCTGGAAATTTTTCATCGGCAAGTGGTTAATTTCCTATATACATTTTTCCAGAAAAAAAAAAAAAAAAAAGCTAAAAGAAATATTTCAAAGTTGGGAAAAAAACTGATATAGCAAAATTCCCCATAAAGCAAAAAACACAGCTGTAACACTGAGCAAGAGTATTTACTGAAACACCCTTCTCATCTTTTTTTATCTCCCTCTCTTTCAAGCTTTCTTTCAGTTTCTTTTTTTAAGAACAATATGCATAGTGATTTCTATACCTCTGGCAGTACATTTGGAAAAGTGGTTTTGTTCCTCTTTGTTTACAGAGAGAAGAGCCTCCATTCAAATTCAAAGCGCGATGCACGTTATTAACAGCCTGCAAATGCATGTCGTTCTGCATCTCTCGATAGATACACTTCTCAGTGTCAATTCAAAGTGGAGCTTGTGGCCTTTCTGCACTGAAACCCCAAAGGGAAAAAATCTTTACATGCAACTGTAACAGCTGCAGCAACAACAACAGTGAAGATGTGCATTCATCCAAACTCCACCTCAGAAACTCGGAGATTTCAATTGTTCAGAAGCTTCACAAAATGTTCTTGTGTTTGGATTAATCTGCAGAGACTGGCTGCAGAAAAGCAATCTCGTCTTGAAATTCGTTGGGTACTAAAAACAACAAAGGGAAAACAAACAAATAAATTAAAATCAGAATAAAGAGAGTAAAAGATATAAGCTTCTAGAGAAAAATCTGGTATTACACAGAAGGAGGTGAAAATAGGAGAAATAGACTGTGTACAATGGAGTTTTAATATGAAACAGATCTACACCGTGAACCGGAGATTAATTCTTTTAGTTACTTCCTCCCCTTTCCAGGCTGTATATGCTTCCTGGAGAAAAGGGGACGGGGATGGGGCAGGGCGGGGAACAATCCTCTTCTTGCTCTTCTGCTGCACTGAAGAACTTTACATTGTCTAAGTAATATTTAAATAAAAAGCAGGCCAGGCCTTCATATAGCTCTCTCTCTCAATACAACAATGCACATATGCTCAAAATATGCAAATACAGTTTTCTTGTAGTCTCAGGAGGTATAAATATGGGCTAAGAACAAAATATATATGTCCAGATAGTCAAACTATGTAGCAAGTACACCAAAGTCAGTGTGAGAATAGCTAGGGAACTGTTCTGCTTTCTTTAAGTTTAATAGGAACAGAAGCTGGGAGTAACCAGGAGATCCACTGTGGTGATCCTCTTGCCTATGGACTAGTGACTACCTCTTGATTATGTACATTATGCACAATATTGCATAGTTCAACATTTTCTTGTTTAAAATACATAATTAATTAATTAGAAACAAGCAAACAAACAAACAAAAAACAAAGAATATAGGTTTGGTTCCAAACTAGTACAGAAGCACCTGAGGTTTCATGAAGTACTGCAATCCTTCTCTCTGTAGGGGACCATTGTCCGGCATCCTTATCTGAGGAAGCCCTTTCCTTTTGATGCAAAAGGGGTCATGAGCTTGAGTTTTTTCATTTTCTGTAGTGAAAATCTGAAGCAGCTGTGGTAGAAAGTGCAGGAAAAACTTACCTTGGGTACTTGTACACACTCTCTCTCAGATGTGCATTGGTATGCAAAAGGTTACAGATGTAAACTGGCAGGTAAAAGCCTTCTTTTGCTTATTTAGAAGATCAACAAATTGCCCAGAGTGCAAGTTTGATTTGGAAGTCAATTGTCTCAAAATAAGTCCCTCCAAACGAGAGATGGGAATTTCTTTTTATAATGTGTGTCCAGGTATTCCAGAACATCAAATTATCTCTTTGTTTCAATCCAAATGAGAGAAACACCCTGATTTTGTAAGAAAGACTTGGACAATCTTGCAGTTGCAAGATTGCACCCCTAGCTTTTTATTTCAGCTCACTATTTAAAATTGTGCACGCAGAATGTCTCTCTTCTTAAAAAGCAAGCAAAAAATTTAATTGTGCAAAAAATTTTTGACTTAGCTACAAAAATATTTACTGTTTCTGCTTCCCTTTTGTGATCACTTCTCTTTAAATTCTCTTTTGTACTCTCTTTTATCTTGTAAGACCCTTATTTATGGATTATGGTTGATTTTTTTTTTTTTTTCCTGGAGGTAGGTGGCACAGAGTGCAGATATGTTAGAATTAAAACCACTCTAGTGACTCAGCTGATGCGTTGAAAAAGTTTGAATAGGCAAAAAGACTCCTTCTTATGTCGCATTTATACTACAAGGACATGATTTTTCTTTTAAGGCAACAGACAGATAGTGTATTCATACTCTACTTAGCTGCTACTATAAAAGCTAATAACTTAATTCTTTAAAATAAAATAGGGCAGGCACTACCACATAAAGCTTATAAAAACCTTCAAGTCAATGAGAATACAGAAATTTTATTCAATGTCACTCCCAAGAGCCTACATTTCTAAAATGTAAAGCCTAATAATTAAGCATCTAAACAGAAAACTCAGTCAAAGGAGTTCCAGTTAACAATAGATCGTGTTACTTAAATTACTTAAATGCATATATTTGCCTTGTGAAGACAACATTTACAAATTTAAACTAAGCTTTTTCCCAGAATCAAGAAGTTGGTAACACTGCTTTTGCTAGCTTATGTTTTCATGGGTTAAAAGATGGTTAGTGTGAGATCTACCTTGACATCATATATTATTTTTCATATTTTCATGTGTCATTTGTCAATTTTGTCTTCTACATGGGTAAGAGTGTTGGCAACACTTATTAAAATGGCAAGTATTAAAGCATCAAGATAACATTCAAAGCTAGATTTTTTTTTCATTAGACAGATGCAAAAATAGAAAAACAAACATCACACTTGCAAAAGATGATGCCGTGATTACAGGTCAGGTGCCACTATCAGAAATCATGTATTCTGTTGCTCAGTATTTTGCTATAAGCCAACAATCACAGTCTCTCCTTTTACTCTTTATGATCCAGTGCATTTTTAGTGTAACGTAATCATCCCAAAGTACTCATACAATTAGAAACTTTAAACTTCATTATTACTGATAGAATTTGGACTAATTAATAATTCCCAAAAGAACAGTTAGCATAATATACATTTTGACAATACAGCATGAAAATTAGAAGAACAAATGTATGTGCATTTCCAGCTGTCTTTGAATTATGACAGTAACATTATTAATTTGTTATATTCGTTGCTCAGCATTTATTTAAACTGCACACAGAGCATCGTAAACATCATTAAAATGAATGAATGAAACCTAAAGTATACACAGAGGAACAGATGTCAATGTCAATTGTATTTCCTATTTAAAGAGAAGTCTAAAATTGGAGATTTGCATTTAATATTTGATTTGTGATAGCTGGCTTGTACATGATTAATTGATAATATAAGTTTTAGTCTGGAGAAGAGGAGGCTCAGGGGAGACCTCATTGCACTCTACAACTTCCTGAAGGGAGGTTGTGATGAGGAGGGGGTCGGCCTCTTCTTTCAGGTAACTAATGATAGGACTGAAGGAAATGGCCACAAGTTGTGCCTGGGGAGATTTAGATTAGATATCAGGAAAAACTTTTTCTCTCAGAAAGTGGTCAGGCACTGGAACGGCCTGACCAGGGAGGTGGTGGAGTCACCGATCCTCGCGGTGTTCAAGAAGCGCCTGGACAAGGTGCTACAAGACATGATTTAGTAGCTTAGTGGGTAGTATTGGTGATAGGATGACGGTTGGACTAGATGATCTTGTAGGTCCTTTCCAGCCTTGTGTTTCTATGATTCTATGATTCTAAGTTGTCGTTCTTATCTTACTGCTACTGAAATATTAGTATGAGCTTACCAAAATAAGAGCAATTATTTGTGAAACAATTCTGTTGTAACTTTTGCACATTACTCCAAAATAGTTCTTGTAATGATGGAACTTGTAAGACTTTCATATTTCACAATGTAATTTTCCTGACTGTTCTGACAATGTTGTGGCTTCAGTTTCAGTTAAAAGCAGATAAGTTGGCATGTATTGAAAACATATTCATTTTAGCTGTATGTTTATTATGTGGTCTGCACCTAAAACCAAATTTGGCCCCCTGACTCAGATAGTTCAAAGGTCTTTTTCTGAATTACAATTTGTAACTGCAGTAAATGTTCTTTGCATACAGACTTTGAAATCCCAAGTTTGGAATAATAAGCTTGTGCCTTTAACCTTGCACTTTGTCCATAATTAGGAAGCAGAAGACCTTTTCCAAGGGTTTGCAGCACAATAGAATTTCCCCAGGCTATAAAATGTATTACAGGGCTTTGACTTCACTTGAACTAGTCCTTTCCAAGGGCTGGTTCATCAGGTGCTATGGAAACCTCATACAGGCAAGGCTTAAACTTACGGAAAAAGTTAGCTGCAGTTCTGATATATCATGCTGAGCCTAACTCATGCCCCACCAGCCCTGCATGATGCCAAACCAGCACATCCTTTTCTATCTCCACCATAACACTATGTTACTGAAGGCATTGTGAGTCTAAGACATTATATGACTATGGCATTCACTAAAGCTAGCAGCTTTCCCAGTTTGGCCATGAAGGCAGCCATCTTGTACTTGTTGAAATTGCAAGTAAAAATGTGTTTTCATAGCCTACTGCGACTATTTCAGATGTATTATAGATGTGACCAAATTGCCTTTTTTCCAGTGATCTCATCTATCACTTTTTCAGTCAGTAAGGCCCAAATACTAATTCTGTTCCTCAGGGAAGCTAGGTCAGGACGCAGTGATATACTATTAGCTGCCTCTCTTCTAACACATTCAGTTCGAAATGCCTTCAGCATTTATTTCTCTGTTTCTAAGCCATTTCCCTGCCCAGGCTCTAGAGTGGGACGTGTAGTTAACTTCCTGGGCTAGTGGCTTAACAAGCCACAATTTATCGCTGACTTTCCTCCTGTTGGTTTGGTGCAGTTTGTTGCACTCGCATGATCTATTCATCAAATTTTCCAATTCCCTTCCATTTGTTTGCATTTCTCCTTCTGCCTCTCCCAGATTCATAGTCTCTGCTTTATTTACTTATATTGAAATATATGTATTATTCAGTCTATTTTTTTAATTGGGACACTTTGTTTGGTATTCCTCCACAACTATCTTTCCTTTCAAGCAAAAATGGACAGACTTTCCTGGGAAGATTGCTCACACGCTGAGTGACCAATCACCTTTTATTTTGCTTTACTTGGTAAACTCTGATTTCATAATTAAAGCATCCTTGTATTTGAAAACCCAAGTACGAAGAAAGTGATGTTTTGGAAACCACCACTATTTCTTTCATTCTGAGCTTTGCTGAGTGATTCTATTCTATTTTTTCTTCTTCACTCAGATCATTCCAATCACCGCAGAAACTGCAGGATTCTAAGCTCCTGTGTCTAAATTAAGAACCTAAATTACGAATACGGTAGGAGAAGAGGGCAATAGGAGTCTCCTGACAGGGAAGTAAGAGTTCCTCTCTGGCGTGACTGTGTGGGCAGCCTACTCTGCTACCCGGAGACCTATGCTTAGATGCATAGAACTATGTGAATGTGTGCAAGACTTCCCTTTGTCTATGCAGCTAATGCTACATATCATTTTCCAAATGAGGTAAGTAATCCAAACAATAAAAAAAATCACTTCACAGTCTTGTGCATCACAGCTAGAACCAGGCCCAAACTGCGCAACAGAAATTCAGAATCAGAAGTGAACCCCTCCAAAGGCTGAAGTTTACAAAGCAGTAACTTGAGGCAGGAGAGACTAACAAAAACTGCTGCTGCATCTCAACACAAAATTTTGGCATAGAAGGTTGTACTTGGGCTTTGTTTCTGCATATCCTGTCTGCTTCAAAACATTGCTAAACTTAAATGCAGATACTTTTGGAGATAAAACTGGCTAACTAAACCCAGTGAGATATTAAAAACTGAAAATAAAATATAGAATAACTCCAACAGGCACTTCAAAAAGTCCAGCAGATCTGGTTGTAAATGAGCTGGAGATGGTTACAAAGTACCCCAAACTTTTATTTGACACTAATTTGGATTTGGTTCATTTACTGCTTGTGAAGAAAGCAGAGAGACAGAATCATTGTAGTACTGTTTTGAAAGATGAGACAAGCAGGACTATAAACATAGAAACACAGATAAGCAATGCTTTGGGAGATAGAAAACAAGGATGCTAATGAGGAGTCATACTTGTACCTCAGAGCTTTGCTTTTTGTCTCCTGTTTTTCGAAGTTCTCTTCTGGGACGTCCTTCTCAAACCATTTCATCTCCCCAGCATATGTGCATGGCAGAATTTTGCATAACTGTTGCAAAAAAGATGATGAAATCAGAAAAAGTGGTTCCAAAAATAATCCACAAGTGGCTCCAAAAAAAGATCATCTTCCCATTTAGGAAATGAATACAGTAAGTACCATTAAAAGTATGGCCTATTACTAAATTCAACCTTCATCTGAAGATTTTGAATACTCTTATTGGCAACTTTTGAAAGTACAATCCTGTGTACCAAACTGCATCTGCAGAAGACGTGCTCTTTCATTTTTGAATACTTCCTGTCCTAAAGATGAGTGCAAATCAAACATGTTCTTCACCCACATTCTGCCTTTTTTTTTTTTTTTTTTTTTNTTTTTTTTTTTTTTTGGTGAATTAGCAATGTATGCAGATAAATCCAGAAGCTGCACACTTAGCCTCATAAAATTTGGCTCAAAAGCGCAAGCAAGGTAACATATATTGATCTACATCAACACTGTATTTCTCTGGGTTGTTAGTTGCTACTGATTTTTTGAACTGCCATAGATTTATCAGATAGAACTGTATAAGAACAAGACTTACTCTTGTAATAATGTAAACATTAAATGATGTTTCAAAACAACCTGATGTGCAGTCTTATGAGATCTCTGATGTTCATGGCAGGTATCATTCTTAACAAGAATGGCAACAGAAGTGTATAGCTTGTAACTTCATCTTTAACTCACTGTGCACCAGGAAGTCCCACAGATTTAATAAAGAGATCAACATATTTCAGATTTTTGAATAAATGGAGTTCAATTTTGTGATTCTACAGTCCCACACAATTCATTACTTGTAATTTTACTTGGCCTTGGCTTAAATACCAAGTTATTGTTTTGCTCACTTGCCCACTGTGAAAGACTCTCTCCATATTGCTACCAGGCCTTTTCTAATGCCTTGATGTTTTTTCCTAAAGAATAGTAAGGCTGTGCAATTCTAGATTTCAGTGAAACTGAAATTCTGGAAGGTGTTTTGCCTCATTTTCTCAAGCCAGTGAAGAGACTAATCACTCTGCCTTATTAATTGTATATCTCCACAAATGGTTTTGCAAACCCTCATGCTGGTGAGCTTGCTTTTCAAACTGCTTGCCCTACAGTGCTAACCATCCGGAACAACATCATCTGCTTAACCCCTAGCTGAAATCCTAGGATTCTGAGAACAGCTGCTGATTGATATTGATTTATAGTTCCTGCTGGGGGAAAGAAAAAAAAAAAAAAAGCACTGAAAGGCTTCTAGATTCATAACTATTTAACAAACTTTTAAAAAAAAACAGAAGTAAATGTTAAGATTGTTTCTCAAGTGGTTTTGAAATAAAAAGAAATACCAGTGAAAGGGAGAAAAAAAGAAAAAGAACAAAAACTTTTGTGGATAAAACTCCTGGGACAATACCCTCCTTCTTGAGCTGAGGTTCTGTGATCATCTATTTGTTTTAAAATACTCTGTGAGAACAAATAGTGCTGTGCTCATTAGAATTGTATTTCATTCATTAGTGATTTAGATACTGTGCCAAAAGGCCAAGATGCACATAGACAGCAGAGCACAGACAGTACTTCCCCTGACAAAGTGGTCACAGATAGATAGATGCTTTTCCTGAAGTTTTACTGCCAACCAATATAATGAAGGAACTAACCATCAATGGTTTCTGCAGCATGCTTGAATAGATATAAAGCCACTGCAAGCCACAACAGCAAGGACTGTTCTGAATTAGATCATTCGTCTCATTTTTTTAAAAAAATAGTGAAAAATTAAAAAAGTAATTTCATTGCCTAGGGGTGTAGAGAGGCTTGAACAGAAACTGAATATCTGTTGCTGTGTGAGCATGTATAAATTAGGTTTGACCAGCTCTGAAGATGCTACTCATTGAGCTGCTAGGAGAAGCCTCACTGCTGGCAGAGGCAATGCATTATCCGCAACAGAGCCAAATACGGAATTCAGTGTTCTGCTACACTGATTTCCTGCAATGCTTCATCCTATGCAAACTACCTCTCAGAACTTATACCACAAAATGCATGGTTTCTTTACTTATCTTAAATCCCTTGCAGCAGGAGAGTAAAAACAGCTGACCTTCAACTTCTGTGGTGCTTGGACTAGAAAAAGACTCTAATGAAAAAGCATGTTACTGTAAACAGGACGTTGATCACTTCCACAGTGTTTTTGTCAAAGGAGCACTAGCTGTTAAGTTTTATGGAACCTTTGTGAGATACATGAAAGATTTGCATGCTAAGAAATATGACCACTTATGCTTTAAACAACAAGTACCATTACATAAAAGCAAACAATATATGTTCAAAGATGAAGGGTACCATACAGCAAAATCAGCAAAGACTTCTCTTCGAAACCTTTCTGCGTGTTTGTTTTTCAAGGAAAAAAAATGCAATTTTCTGTGACAATCAAATGCTTCCAGAAAGAAGATTATCCGTTCAAAGAGTCAAAACCTGACTGCACACAGTCCTGGGCAATCTGCTCTAGCTGACCTTGCTTGGATGGGGGAGGGGGGTTGGACGAGATAATCTCCAAAGATGTTTTCCAAGCTCAATGATTCTGTGAGTGCAAGAATCTACTTTCTACTTTGAAATCACTTTTGCAGAAACAATCTAAAAAACTCTACTTGGGCCAGTCTATCACCACCAAGCAAAGAAGTATATCATTAGATTTTGTTTCAGGCATCCAGACTGCACATTGTTTAAATAGAAATCAGGAATGACTTGCAACATTTTGGCTGCTGGCTATAACAACAACAAAGATGCTTAAACATAAAACTACAACAGCAAGAAAAAACTGTGTACATATCAGGACAACTTCAGAGGATTTGGAGCTATGTTGTATCCATATGTAAAGTTCAAGATTTAGTTTACAACCTCAAGCTATCTCCCAAAACACTCTAGGAAATTTCATAGGACTTTTCTCACAAATTGGCTGGGGAGAAATCAAGAGGAAATTTCAAGAATGTACTCAATTTTCTTTCAAAAATTATTATGTTGTCTCCAAATGTTCTCACTCAGGAAAGACATTCTTGCAACTGCTGCTGTTAGCAAAAGAAGAGGACTGGACTTTCTTGTGTCGTTTAAAACTGTCCGGTGTGAAGCAAGAGTATAGTAGCTTGAACATCCGATGACCCTGCAAGTTCAGCAGTATCAAGTGAACTAGCTATGAAAGATATGATGTAAGATCAGGAATCTAAATAAAAAAAAATATTCTTTATTCAAGCTGTCAACAGAAATTGAAAATTTTCACATAAAATCCTTTTCCCAAGCTTTATAAGCAATAGAGGATTTTAAATACATTGATTTAAAAAAAGAAAGTTTTTTTTTCCTATTTTTATGGTACATGCTCATCACTGCAGTATGAAACATTACAACAGTGAACTTGAGATCCAAAATGAATTATTATAAATGAATCAGTAGGTATTAAGAATGCAAAAGTTGTTTATATATTTAATTAGT
The DNA here is from genome assembly GCA_013399475.1 of Chauna torquata. Taxonomy (NCBI): domain Eukaryota; kingdom Metazoa; phylum Chordata; class Aves; order Anseriformes; family Anhimidae; genus Chauna; species Chauna torquata. Next base: position 12,931 of record VXAL01006522.1, on the reverse strand, counting down.
CCATATATTTTTAATTATTTAAATGTCACAGGACATACAGTATAGCATAAAATAGGAGTAACTTAGGAGGAGCCATAATTTAATTAACAATTCCTATCTTGTGGAAATAGGAAACTAAATGCTCAGCAAAAATAATACGAGTGTACAGAATAGTTAAAAGAAAGCTGCTTAACAAAATTGTTCCTTTTTTATCTCATTATATTCACAGAAAAAGTATAACTTCATTAAAGAGTGAGTGAATTCATGTGCATATAGATGTATGTGTCTGTGTACATGAAAGAGGAATATTGACTAAAATAATCACTACCTTGGGAAAGGCATTTGATTAATTAACATACAAGCAATTAAAATAAATTGTCTAAATTATTTCACATTTCTGGCTTAAGAGCTAGTGTTTGATTAGACTGTCGTGGAAACTGTCAGGTGTGATCTGATTAGTATTTAACAATGACTTGCTTTAAAATACATAGTCTCGATATGATAACAAAATCATAGCCCCAGAGGAGGGAATTAGAGATAATTATCTCATTTTTTGATGAGAGTGAATTGAATTATTAGGTGTTAAGTCTTCCTGAAAAAAATTGTGACTACTTCATTTTAAATTCATACAGCTAACATTATTATTACTGCCATCCAGTCTTACACTGATTATTCTAGTAGAATGACAGACTTCCAAAGTTTGTTTCCAGAGGTTCTGCTAAATGGAAGTCTTGAATTTTGGCTCCTTTTGTGTTATTAACTACACAAAACTTAAATATTTGACCCTTTGCCCTCCCATCAGATGCCTATTACAGACACAGTGCTCTCTCAAAACCAGATTATCTACTAAGCATAGTACTAGCTCTGGGGTCAAGGAGCGATACAAGGGGCATTAAAGTGTAAACGGGTACTGAAGGAAGGGCAGACTGCTTGCGGCCAGAGTCAACCCACTCCACAAAAGGTCTTCCCAGGTCCACGAAAGCACTTTGAGCTCACTGATGCTGCTATCCTTTTAGTGGCAGAAGGCTGAATGGAGAGGGATACTAAGGACACCATACGTATCTGTGTTCAGAGGCGGCACCCCAGCATCGAGTGAATGGGAATGGCAGGTCTCGGACCTCCCTGACACTCCTCTTCAATTAGACATAGATGGGTCAGTCAAGAAAACCACTGTCAGGCAGCTGCAGAAAAAAGAATTAGCAACTCTCAGTCCTATTGCATAATACTGCCAACTGCAGCACGGCTGTGCTGCAGCAGTGTCAATAGACCCTAAGGAGGGACTAGGCAGCCAGTCCTCCAGCACTGAGCCCTTCCTTACCTGCGGTGGCAGCACCAGTGACCCCAGCAGGTGCCATTTAAAGCCTAATCTGCCAGTTGGACAGACTCCAGCTTGGCCCATCCAAGAAAGAAATACATCACATAGAAGGAAGGCACACACATCCCCAGTAGAGAAGAGTATGGTCTCCCTAACAGCACAGCTATGCTCCCACAAAGGTAGTCAGTCAAAGCCATCACCACCTGCTGCAGTTATCCAGCTCATAAGAAAAAGGGGACAAGGAGTCTTAGAGGGAGATAGAGGAATAGGATGAATTCCTTCAAACTGGGATATGTTTATTGACAGATTTCAAGCAGTAAAGAATACCTGTGTGCCACATTCTGTAGAGGTGTGGTGCTTTACCTACTAAGCGGGGAAAAATAAAGCTACAGAGTGAAGGAGCCTGATGTTTAAAGCACAGGGGATTACGGTTAGCAGCAAAACCAGGAAACAAAGCAGGATTCCCTGGACTTAAATATTTTCCAGGAAACCAATTTATCCAGTGAACTTTATTGCCTTAAAATCAACACTACCTCAAGCACAAGACATCTGAAAGAACTGAAATTCAGTTAGTTCTGTCACTGACCTGCTGGACGAACATGAACAAGTCATTTTATTAATGTTTTTCCTTAGCTTCATGGTCTGCAGTATTGGCAAAATGATGCCTGCCCTTTGTTTTGAGCAGTTTCCCATATTTAAAGAACTTCTTGTAACAATTGATTTTATTAGCTCTATCTTTCTTGAGCTCCATTTTTTTAATGTATACATTTCTCTCCTTTATTGCTTGGATGATCCTGATTTATAAGCTTTGTAGGTCAACTTAAAGCAAACATTCTGATTTTCTGAGATCTTTCTTTGAAAATGAAATGGCTGTTTTGTGGAGTAAAAGAGCAGAGAAAAAAAGTGGATCACGTATAAATAAATACGTCCTTGTTGTCATATAAGAATTATGGTGAGAGTTAGAAGAAGTAGATATGACCTTTATTCTTTCTGCTTCTGGCAATTTCTGGAAACTAGAAAGCTTTGCTGCAGTTACAGCTGAAAACCCAAAGGCACCTGTAAAACTATTATAATATTTCCATACTGAGATGTTCCAGAGCTAGAAAAGTCTTTACTGAACTGAAAATTTAGAATTAAAATTAAAAAAAAAAAAAAAACTGCATACTGAAGAATATCTTAAAAACCATAATAGATATTGACAATTAATAAAATTTGAGGCAGTTTTGGCAGGTCCTATACTTATCTGCATGTGTGGATGGCATGATAAATCAACAATTCTGATCATGAGATGTCTCATAATAAATAATGATTATGGTATTACATTCCATTAGAAGAGAATGCACACAGTGATCATTTCAATAACATGCTGAGCCAGTAGGATATTGTCTGAGCCTTTTTGACCTTCTTAAATGTTTCACTATTCCTCTAGCAATTTCCTCTAAAATTTTTACTAGCTTTATTTTCACCTTCAGTTAGGTCATTCCAATTAAAAGACAAATTAAAACACTAATTCTAAGCAGCTTCTAATATATTTTAAACATTACTTTGGAGAAGAGAAGAAACTAAAGCCAGAATACATACAGTGATCTTCCATCAGCCTTTGTTTTCCATGTCATTGCAAAAATGAATAATATGCTATCTTAGATGACTTGGAAATGATCTTTAACAGAACTTCTTATTTTAAAGGACTATATTCCTTGCTATGAATCATTGACCTATTAATTGTAGATTTCCTTCTTTAACGTTGAACTGCAGCATGTTCTGAGGCATAAACTTTCTTAAATGCAATAGATAATGCTCAAATTCATTTACTGTGTGGCTGTGTTGCTGCTGTACTAAGCCAGTTACTCAACAGCGATTTTACGTTTGAATTTCCTTAGCACAGCAGAAATGTTGTGAGAAGATAAGGAAGAGCTCCACTGCCACTTATGCTCTCCATTCTGCAGGTAACTAGCAAGGGAAAAGAGAAAGTCCTGCATTCATGCTGTCTCCTCTAAAACACTAATAAACACAACATATGAAACAGAATCTTGTGACCTGCATTGCTGTGGCTCAGTTACTGTCTTCTGAGAGGAGAAACTGAAAATCGCCAGAATTCATCTTACTACATTTAGACGGAATTACATAAACTAGATACAGAGATACCGATGAATATTTTAATAAAGAAATATTGAAAAACTACCTCAGCCTTAATCAGTCTGTTACCTTTAAGAACCAAATGCCTTTGTCTGATACCAGAAATCACTCCAAAAGGCCAGGTGCTGTTGCATTCTTTCGCTATATTACAACTGTTGATGATAATCTCTTGTCAGAAGCTCAACAACTTTTCCTGGGTAAGCTTCATACAAGCTGTTTCTATACCAAATCAGTATCATCTCTGGATGCCAAGAGATTTCACCCCATATCAGATATTTCCAATTTTCTTGCAATGATTTGAAACAAAAAGAACATTATACATACAGAATGCTACATTTAACCAAAAATACAAGTAAGATCAAACATATACTGTGTCTAGCTGGATCAAGTTAGTACTGCTGAGTGGTCTAGCACAGATTTAGTATTAATAATTCTGGAATCACGGGATCAGGAAAAATATTGATAAGTGCTAAAAGAAAGAATAAACAAATTGGACTTTATCTGTATAACAGCTGAAGGAGCTGCAATATTCCTTATACCATCTGGGTGAGCCACCTGTTGAATGTGAAGCTTATTTTTCTGTTTACACAAAGCAGTAAGAAAGGGTTTGGAGGAAATCAGATGCAAACACACAAACTGTTGCAAAATAGCAAATTATGCAGCAAGAAGTTAAAAAGAAACAAGAAAGAAGGTAAGCTTGCTAAACTGTATAAGCTGCAGCAGAAAAAAAACGCAGACATGAACCATAGAAAGGAGATGTCTGTCACAGTGCACCATAAACATAAGTCAGCAAAGCCTCATCAATGACTAAAAAATAAACAACATAAAGTTAACAGCCAATCACTGAGGACCAGATTAAATGAAGTCCCAACAGCTCTACTCTGAATCCAACTGATTCCAGTTTTACAGAAATAGGCTTAGAAAAAAGACAATGCTAGTCCTCGAAGGAAATTGTTGCATACAAACGTAGCATCCTTTCATCAAATGACATATCTTACCATTGATCTGCTGGCTTTCTCCTCATACTGTTTCACCTTTGAAAATATAAATTGTTGGCTTTTGATAAATTCCTAAAAAATGTCTTTGGTTAGCATGCATCACACAACTCTCTATAGATATGAGAAACATAAGAACCTAAGTAGAGGTGTTCCTAACTGTATTGGCAGGTCTATTCTGAATATGCAGAATAGACCAAATATTCTGAATATATATTTTGAATATAGATATTCTGAATGTACCTTGATTCAGTCTTAATGAAAACCATGCTGTGATGCTAGGCTTTATTTGTTTAGAAAGTTTACATAGCTAACAGGAACAAGTAGTACAAAAATACCAAAAGGTCTTTTTTTCTCGTCTGTATCTCACAACTGGTGCTGAAAGTTACAATTTCTTATGATAACAGCATTTCTTTAGAGGGCCACCCTGTCAAATGGTGAGAGAGAATTCACTAGCCCCCGTGACAGTTCATCGCTAGAACCCTTTTTAGAAGAAAGGATAATTCACTCAGTTGCTACATATGCTTATTTGTTTGTTTGTAATCTTTGAATGATTTGGCAAGGAGTGAGGATGAAATCAGTTCTGAATAAAGTCTGTAAAAACAGGATTAAGCACCACATTCCAATGGGAAGTAGCAGTATTTCACAGAGGATAATGAAAACTTCTGTGTTGTTGTGGTCTTTCAGTGAACTACCCCTCCCTGGCAATTAAATTCAGAACGCAATCGTCAATTTAAAATATAAGAGGCTGCAAATCAAACTTTTTCTGTAGTCACTAAACAGGCAAAGCAAAATATTTTCTGAATTATTATTATTCTAAACACATCCAAGCACTAGACTGGGGGATTTGGAGTTACCATGTTCAAACCCTTCTCTTGTGGCAAAAATCATACTGCTACTTGGTGTTTATGAAATGCTTAAGACAATGTTGCCCTCTTTCTAGAAAGCACCATCAGGTACGGCCACAGTACACATATTATGC
>VXAL01006518.1:0-17495 GCA_013399475.1 Chauna torquata | reverse complement strand
CATTGAGGTGTCCCCATGGTGCGATGTGGTGTCCGCACGGTGTGTTGTGGTGTCCCCACGATGTGTTCAGGTGTCCCCACGATGTGTTGAGGTGTCCCCATGATGCAATGTGGTGTCCCCACGGTGCATTGAGGTGTCCCAGTGACGGAGGTGCACGCTGGAGGACTTCTTGGAGCTCAAGGGCGGTGGACGAGGATTTCCTGGGGCTGGGAAGACCCTCGGGCTGCATGGCATGCGCCATCCACACTGGGCATCAAGGCTCCAGGCGGTTCCTGCTCCTCGAGCACAGACACGGGCACAGGGCCGAGCTACGCCAGACGCGGCCTCGGACAGGCGGTTGCACCCAATTGTCCCCATGAGGGATCTCCTGGTGTCAGGACCTCAGGGCTGGTCTGTGCCACCGTGCAGCTCACGGGACTTGGGGCCAGCAGACCCCAAAATGGCTGCAGCCAGAACGTAAACCAGCCCGACTGACCAAGAGAAGGTCCTGGCGTCCTTGCTCTGCACCGAGAGCCGGAGATCACCCATTTACTCGATAAATGGAGGATGCCAGAAGATCTCCGCCACGGCGTCGTATCGCCAACCCGACCCGCCTCTCGGCCACGGGCTCGCGCCTTGTTTCAGCCAACCCGGTCCGGGTCCGTCCTGGAGCCACCGACCAGCGGCCGGCGGCAAAGCTGGAAGCCGCTGCAGAAACCGGCGGGGGAACGCGCGCTGGCTGCCCCGAGGGCCAACGTCCTGCAGCCCAACGCAGAGGGGAGCAGCAAGACACGGCCACGGGAACCTCCAGCACCCAGCTCTCGGTGTCACCTCCTCTCGGGATCCAAGAGCGAAGCCCGGAGCTGGAGGAGCAGATGGAGAAGGCTCCCCGGGCACGCTGGTGCGGGAGGGAACGCCTTGCTTGTGAGAGGAAAGGAACAAAACCCAACCTTTTAGCAACCTGCGAAGGTTTCTAGCCGGCGCGTCTGCAGACCGATGTCTGCTGGTGGGCGGAGGGGGGACGGGAGGGTTTCAGATGTCCAACCGCTTCGGCGCGATTTCGTGCAGAAGAGGATTATGGAGCATCCCACCAAACCACGCAAGCAGCAGCACCAGCTCTCCAGCCTGCAGAGCTGTCCCCCTGCTTGCGTCTAAACCGCCCCCGGGGCTAAGATTTTGCAAGAAGCCCCCTCCCCGGGAGGGAGGTCGAGGCCCGGCAAGACGCGCATCACGCCGCGGTGGCTTCTGGAGCCGCGCGAGCTACGAAGCGAGGTCGCGCGCGCGGTGATTCCCGACTTCTAGGCACGGCTCCGCGGGCGGATGAATGGAGCATTGAGGCTCCGGGTGGGAGACAGCGACGGGGGTATTTACAGAAGCCACGCGCGTGTTTGTGAGGAATGTCAGAGACGCTCACAACTGGCTCTTTGGAAGCATCAGGCAAAAATCTTGCTCATGTCTAGGAATAAGGATACAGGAAGGAGGAAAAAGTCAATATGACCTGAAAATCCCCAGACTGGGACAGGCAGGCTGGGCAGCGTGATTTATTCTATTAATAAGCCAGAGAGAAGGGCAGGGATAAATGCTGAATGCATTTTTGGTGGCCGCAGAGGGCTGGGAGCCGCGTCTGAGCCTCTGTAGGTTACCGGCACACGCGAGGCACAAGCCGCCTTTGACGGGGCCATTTTCTCCCCGGCTTTTTTGGAAAGCAGGGAGCCAAGGAAAACAAGGGGCGCGTTGAGCTCGGTACGAGGACGTGGCGAGGGGCTGCTCTGGCCGCAAACTACTGTTCTGGGGGGGGGCGAGAGCTCCAGGTGACAGCAGGGATGGGACGGAGCCCTGAGCCAGGGCAGTGGAAGAGCCTGGGAACCACACTCGGGACCCAGCTCCCAGCCTCCAAAATCAAAGCCGATGGTGCCCACCACGGGGCTGCAGAGGCCTCCTAGCGCCGGCTCGCAGCAGCTTTAGGGAAGAGAAAGCGCCGGCTGTTTCCTCCCTCTGTCACGTTGGGTTAGGTGAGAACCACGAGCACTGAAACGCCTCTGTCTTACGAGAGCCTGAGCCTGCCGCGAGTGATTTATTTTAACTGGAGGGTGAATTATGCAAAGCAGCCTGCCCCGAGCAAGAACTGTTTGCTAACAAAGCCGCTCCTGGTGCTAGCAGGGACGCAGTCCACAGCTAGCTTTAGCTAGCGGGGCATCATTACACGCGCACAGAGAAAAGAAGAGCGAACAGTTTGCTTTTTTCCTCAGATCTTTACTTGCAGTAAAAGATAGAAAAAGGTAGTAAATGAACTCAGTATAAAACACACGGAAGGGAGAGGAAGGAGAGGGAAGGATACAAACCAGCCTACAACGAACACAACCCGGCAGGGGCAAGGGGCAGAAGGGAGAAGTTGTGTACAAAACTACTGCTTACAGGTACAGAAAATGTATAAAACGTCACTCCCTATCTGGGGACAAAAATACAAAAGTGGACATTATTTAATTCTTTACTTAGACTTAAAAAGGTTATGTACACGAGAGAAAAGAACCAGGTTCAGCTGCTGGGGAAGCTTGTCAAACACTCGCCGCTTCCTCCCACGTCGCACTTGAGAATAAATTAAAACAGTTGAAAGCACGAGCAAAGCCCCGTCCGAGCCCGCCCGGAGAGCCCAGAGGAATTAGGCGCTCAGGGTAAAATGTTCAGAAGCCTCAAGGGCCCCCAGCTCCCAACTGCGGAAGGGTTTAAGTGCTTCTGAATATTTTACTTCTCCCCCAGCTGACAGGGACAAAGATCGCTCGTCCTCGAGGCTCCCGGGAGGCGCGCGCTGAATGTACTTAGAGATACCTTTGGAAGCACTTCTCGACTCGATGCCTGCATTCAGCGCAACCTTTGACCTTGTGTCAGCATTCCGCCCCCAGGCAAAACATGTGCAAAATATCACGGAGAGAGGAGCGATTCATTCTGCTCAGCTGGGGCCGTCCGCACAAGGACAAAGGTGGCAAGAAGCCGCGGCCCCAGCTCCTGCGAGGAGGCAAAGCCGGGGCGGAAAAAACGCACACGCAGACTTTGTTCTTTGTCGCTCTGGAAAACGCTTGGAAATAACACGCGGAACGATTCAACGGTGCGCTGCCTCTGCCCTACAGTAAGTCAAATTTGTACCTGAATTTCCGTAAACACTTGATGCTAAAGAACTGGGAGACAAAGTCCTCGGGCAGAAAAGTGGCTCTGCAAAAAACGGCACCGAAGTTACCCCCAGACACCCCCCTCAGCTCCTGCCAGCGCCCTCGAGGATGCCCCCAGCCCGGCTCTTTGGGAAGCTGCAGCTGGGCTGGGACCTCCGGCTAGGTGCCAACAGGCAGAGGTTGGGGTGGGTGAGAAAATGCTGGCTTTGAGGATGAAGGGGAGCTGATAGAGGAGGAGAGGACACAGCGGAGACGCTCCCGGTCCGAACCGCTTCTACGGGTGAAAAGGAGTTGAATCCCACTTTCTGCTTCCTCCCACGCGCCTGCTGGCCCGACCGTCTGCTGGACATCCGAGCTGCTCGCTATATGCTGGTTTTTAAGCGGGGCCACCTCTGTGGGCAAACCCTCCCCGCATCCACCCCCCGAATACGTTTTTGCTCACCCCCACCCCACTTACAAGCCCCCTCGGTGCAGAGCAGAGCTCTCCCAGCACACCGAGCATCCAGAACCACATAAGTGCTTTCTCCTCCCCTGCAATCCCACCCCCCCCCGCCCCAAGAGTCACGCCATCAGCACAAAGCTGGCCGCAAAGGGCTGAAAAAGCAGAAAAATAAAGTTCCTCCAATGTCCAAAGCTGCCCCCTCAAGTCTCAGCACCTGAAATTGCTTGTAAAAATAGGTCTTGAAATACAAAAAAAAAAAAAAGAAAAGAAAAAAGAAAAAAGAAAAAAGAAAAAAAAGGCAAGTGTGCTTCTGAGCATTTCTATTGCGCATTGGTCCGTGAATGGTGTTTTATCAAAAATATCGTACAGAGTTCATTTGCTGTTTCTTTGACCGAAGCCCTGGGCAGGTCCACGCCTGCCATGGCTCAGGCTGCTGAGCTGGGCAAATCTGGGCACTTCTGATACAATCTCGCAAGGAAGCGGCTTTCGGCACAACGTCATCATAACAGCTTGCGGTGGAGGATTTCCCAGGCCATTCGCTTTCGGAAATAGGGCATGTGTTGCTTTGGGTGGGGGGGAAGAGAGAAAAGACAAAGAAAACGCACATCAGCGTGTCTCACTAAGGGACCACGCGTGTAACGGCCTCTCTCCCGGGTGCAGCTTTGGGCAGGGCAGCCTTTCTTGGGGGGAAATTTATTTTTGGATTATTTAAAACAGGACAGCGAACGAGAAGTTGAGAATTAGGTAATAACACAGCTTTGATGACATTCTCTAAGTAAAGTAGTAAAATAATCACGCATGGGGTACCCCACGGAGGCTGACAACATTAAGTAACCTCAAAATGTCTTCGGATTCAGGCTACAATGCCCCACTCTCATTACAACTACGACTGGGTCCTGTTATGGGTTCGTGAGCTATCACCAACCGCATCGGTGACGTGCCCCATGCGTTTCAGCACAACAGAAGGCCTGAGGATGACCTCTGAGGAATTTTGCGTGGTATAAAGAACTGCCCCAGTGCCTCGTGTCAGCTCCACTCCAAGGAACAGCACCACGATCCCCACAGGGGCACTTTAAATCCACGGAGAAGGGAGCAAAGGGCATTTGGAAAAATCAGAACGTGCAGGAGTGTCACGTATCCCTGCCTCTCCCCTGAGCACGAGGAGCACGCCAGGGTGGGGTTTACCTGAGTGAAGTTGATGGGCTTGTCTTTGGTAATGCAGTCGGCGTATTTGCAGGCAAACATCCCGCAGTCGCTGCCGTTCATCTGCTGTGGGATCTCCTTCAACGAGAGGACACAGACCCAAGCGTCATTCCCAGAGGAGCCCATGTGTCAGCTTGGAGAAACGAAGAGCTCCAAGCGAAGGGCGAGCCCTAACGAAGCGTGGATGGGTGAATGCCCGCACAGGCAAGGGGAGCTGAGGGCAAGAGCGTGGGCGAGCCTCGTGCAGCAGGAATCGAGGTGGCACTGGGGCACCCCTGGCCTCCCTCCCTGCTTCCACACAGGGCTGGATGGGAATCTGCAGCGCAGCAGCCTGCCACCGAAGCCCTGTGATTTGCTCACCCCCTAGAGTTACCACGAGAACACGTCCGTCAGGAAAACCAGCCAGGAAAGGTGCATCTGGGCCAAGAACGAACGCAAGGACCACGCCAGATCCCTTCTCCACACCTCTGACTGCACAAACCTACCTGACTCTTCTTGCTCAGCAATGACCAGCCGTTAGTGTCGAATTCTTTCCTCTTCTTGTCAAGACTTTCCTGTTTTAAGTATTGCCTATAGGAATAAAAGAACAAAAAAGCTTACTTAGAGGAACGGGGAAAACTAGCCAGTACACTATATGTCAGTTTACCTAAAGTGTCCTCTGCCATGTTTGCAGAATTAATGCAAAATGGAAGTCCAATATTTTCTTCTCGGTATTGGCCATTTTAAAAAGGGCTCTACAGACGCAGGCTTTGAGACAGTCAAAAGAAGGACCAAGCAGAACCTAAAACCCATCCAAAAAAAAGTACCTGCCAAGCAGAGAGTCAAAACCACAAATAAACCAGAGAGCTCAAATCTAATTCATCAGAGAAAAGCTCGGCAGCCACTGGGCTGCCTCAGACTCCTGCAAACAGAGCGTTATACTCGAGGAGAGATGTCGGAGACAGCCTCCAACAGCGTCCTGTGAATTGGCGGCTCTTGTCTTCTGAGGATCTTACTGAGCATAAACGTAGGCAGCAGCAAACGTGTCAGAACCGTAACAGCATCCCAGCAGCTCTGAAACAATCGCCCTGTGTGTAAAGCATCAACAACCCATCACCAAGCTCCTCTGCAGGCTGGCGGCAGGTTTGACACGCTGGCAGATGTTCTCCAGAGCTCTTCTCCCAGGTTTCCCTTCCACGACTGATCTGAGTTTTTCCTACCACGGCAGGACAGATCGAGAGCGCTTTCGAGGAGAGGCAAATCAGGGAAGGTGAGTCCAGCGGCCCTGATTTTCTCCAAAAAAGTCCAAGAATGGGGGAAGAGGGGAGGTAGCCATGGGCAAAGCCACACCACAGTCAGCTCTGAGGTAGTTTTACGGGACTTGATTCCAGCGGGGAGCGCAAGCAGGAGGAGCCGGCCGTGGCGGGGGGATGTCAAGTACCCGTTACAAGCCTTCAGCAGAGGGAGAAAAGCCAGAGCCAGCCCCACTCCAGTTCCTACGACTGGAAAACCAGGAAGGCTCACGGGCACTGTTGCATCTCCTCTGCCCAAAGAAGCTCCCACCGCTTTGGTCTAAATTATACCATTGGAAGAACAGAGGAAAAAAAAGTGGCTTTGTATTTTTAATGCCTCTGGGCTAAGAGCACTGCCTCTGGAAAAGATCAGAAACTCTACCAAGACCACGCACGAAGCGCACCCGGGTAACTGCCATGCTTTTTCCCTTGCAGATAAGAACATCTCGAGCCATTTCCTTTATGGGGAAGTACGGAAAGGGGAGCACGGAGACAAAGGTTGGCTTGAGGGAGCCCAAGGAGACAAAGGCGATGGGCCCAAAATGTTCTCCATGGCCGCAGCAGAGCCCCTCTGCCTCGGCTGCGGTTGTCATTTAGCGACGTTCAGCTTCGCAGACACCCTCTGCTCGTCTTGGTTACCAAAAGGACCGAGAAGATCTACAGAAACCACCTCCTTCACGCCTGGCACCTCTCCAAACAGTCTGAGGAGTCTTCTCGCTGCTGCGGCTGAGAGAAAGTTTGGAAAGGAGAAGCAGAGGATTAGACGCTGCTGGCTCGAACGGAGGGGTCAAGAGAGCACCTGGCACGGAGAGGGAGGCGGGTTTGGCCGCCGGCGCGTGGAGAGGTGCCATCTCTCGGAAATCTGATCCACAAAGACTCGGCTAAGAAGCATCTCGCCATTAGTGAACTCCGAGACGAGATGGGAGGAGGGGGCGACGCGACCCGCAGGCGAGCCCAGGAGGTGCACGGTCACACTTGCCGCCTTGCTGCCAGTCGGGACGTTCTCCATCGCAACGCCAAATAAGAAGCGGAAAGAATACGCACGCCGTTCAACGAACGCTTCAGGTAAATTAGAGGAGAAGCTCCCACAGACCTGGGCGATAGAGGACAGGCAGTGACCTCTGAAGACTTGAAGTGCCCTGGGACAGGCCCCTTCCAAAATTAACGCAACTGCCGTGAAACACGCGCATCCTCAAGGGTCAGGGGAGCTGCCGTCTGCTCAGCAACTCCGACTCTCTCCTGGGCTGTCGTCCCCAGACGCACAGGGGTCACGGAACGAAGTACTAGAAACGGCAGCAGAACCACGCAGCAGCTTCTGAACGTGGAGCCAGCCCCTTTCCAGTGATCCTGTCTCTAGAAAACAGCCAGAAATAGGTTTTGCTGGGTGTAAAAGGACCAAGGAGGGGAGCCTCCCTTCTGGCAGTCCCCCGAGAGCAGATCAGGTCCAGACAAGCGTTTTCCAGCAGCCGGACACACGCTCTGAGCCCAATTTCCCAGCACAGGGTCTGCTGGCTGCCAGCAGCTGCTGTAATTGCTCTTGGGCAGCTCTCTGCTCGGCTGCTTTGACTCTGCTGCAGTTTGGACACGACAACCTCAGCAGGGGGTAAATCCCAGGACAGAAAAACTTTCATTGAGCATGAGATGTCTCCATATCTCGTCTCCAATAAAACCCTGACGGATGGAAAAGAAACTCCTTGCAACTAGTTCAAGACAAGGGCGAGCTGGCTATCTGCACCACAATACAGACGCGGTGCAAACGTTAATTAACAGCCTCACTTCAAGTGCAAAGAACAAGCCTGGCAATTACCGCCTGCCTCAGAACCCACTCGAATCCCCAGTTAAAAAAGGAGCAGCCCGGCCCGGCCGTGCTGTTTGCAGGCGGGAGACGGGGAGCGAAGCTGCGCGGATAAATAAAGGGATGCACCCCGCGAGGAACCGGGACGAGCCACCACGCGATGCCGCGGCGCGGACCAGGTCTGCGCGCACGGGGCAGATGCGAGCGCGAGACTCCGTCTGGCGGAGGGAAGAACCAGCGACGTTTAAACACGGTCTGAGCTCCAGCTATCAGGTGGCTTCTGCTTCCCCAGCTTTACCTGCAGCTACCACAAGCCACAGCTACGGGGCTGACACACGCACAGCAGCCGGGAATTTTCGAGTTTTCTAGACGAGCAAGGAAAACTCGCTACGCGTAGCTCACAGTAATCGTGACCATCACCTGGGCGGTTTCCTAGAAGCAACCTCCAGCGATTTAGCAGGCGCACAGACCACGAGCATCACATACGCAGGGTGAGACACACGGTGCCGGTCCCGCCTAGCTGACAGCCTGAACAATTTTTTAAGGAGGCAACTGGAAGAAAATGCCTTGACTTTAAACTGCGAGACAACTTCGGGAGGCAGAACTTAATTGTGCCAGGTGAACTTTCAGGACCTCGAGAAGAAAAGTTTGACGCAGAGTTTTTAAACAAAATTACTTGTCAAATCGGAAACCAACACGCCTGACATCCCCCATCAAATACTGCAGGCTTTTAATCTCATTTTCCTGAATCTGAAAGTGGATTTTTGCCCTCTACAGCTTACACACAAAAACCTGAGCAGGTGCCTTGAGGAATTTTGAAATGAACAGCATACTGCTAAATGTCTGAAAGCCTTGAAGTAAAGGGCACGTGAAGGTAAGCACTTCAAGCGCTGCTGCTAGCAGGAGATAAGACGATTTCACAGGCGCCATCAGCTTTGTGCGCTCCATCCCTTGAGCTTTCCTCCAGCACCAGTATGCTAGAATCAACTTTTCAGCTAAGTGAAACAGGCTGGTTTATGCCTGCTCCAAAACACACACCCTTCCAGCAGAGCCGAGACACTGAGCACTGTGTTTCCCCAGGAGAAACCCCAACAAAGCAGGGGCAGTTCTCTCAAAATCCTCTCCAGGTCTCGCACCCGAGCTGTGTGAAAGCCCAGACGCTGAACGAAGCGCAGCGGCCAGGCCAGCTACCAGCCTACAAACATCTGTGGCCCCTATCACGCCCAGCCTGGCCAGTGGCCGTTGTATTTCATCAGATTCCCTCCTCTGTGAGATCTGGCTAATTACAAGACACTCACCACCTTTAGGAAGCTCTAAAGATTGAAAGCATGAAAGGGTCACTAACCATGAATAGGACCTCCGTCCCTTCTTCCCGGTGTGATCCTCCCACTGCATTCAACCAATAAAAGCCTCCTAAAAGGAAACAGAGGGAAAACAATTACGTCCAGGGCAACAGTGACCTGAAATCCCAGGTCTCTACCACTCGTCCTGCATGGGTCGATACAACTTGTGTCCTCTGGTGCTCTCCAAAACCGATTTGGAGACCTGCGTCCTCATCCCAGACCCCTAAATGAACCACGGACGGGACTCCTGGGTCCCCCTCTCACCTCCCAGGTGCTTCACTTTACCAGATGTCCGAGCTTTCTTCCTTGGACTCAAAGAAATTCAGGCTGAAAGGAGCTGATCTCACCCACACCATCCCTGCCCCGAGGCAGGCCAGCTCTGCTAGCACCGTTCTGGGGAAAACTTTGAACGCAGAGGCAGAAGCAACAAGGGTGAAGCTAACAGACACTGCTCTGAGCCATTTCTAAAGATTTCATACATTTCCCTTCCATTTCCTCCCTTTCAACCAGCACCACAACACCGTGGAAAAGGGGAAACTGCTATTTTTACAGTTATTTAAATGAGCCCAGCGTGCGCAGACTGTAAAGCACCTGAACTGGAAAAGGCGCTAAACAGACTGGAAATGATTAAATGGCATTCGTCTCCTGTCCGTCTTTATCATCGTTAACATTCCTTGACTGAATGAGTGACACCTCCGCTGACACACTCAACCTCACGCCAGAAGACGCCACGACTCGGGATCAGATTCCCGAGTCGGCGTCGGAGCAAAGCCGAGATGAGAAACAGAACCGAAGGACGACCCCAGGGTCAACGCCGCAGCAACAGAGGGGCTCGCGACTGCGTTTCGTTAAGTCGCTTTGGAATCCGATTTGCATCAGCCCGACGGCCCTGCGTGACAAGGTGCCTTAGGAAAGAGGCTTTTTTTTCCTCCCCTGGGAGAAGCAGCTCGTTTTTATCACACTCCTGGAGCTCCTTCCAAATATGGGAAAACAGAGCGTCAAGCTGGCCAACTCTAGATTAGAAGGGCAAGCACCTCTCTTCCACCAGAGCTCGGGAGAGCCGGCAGCCAGCTCCACTGCCTCCCACTGCACTGCTCGGCAGGGTGGCAGCAAGACCTCCTCTGCGGTTTGTGCCTCCCTTTGGAGGCACAGCATGCCACGTGAAGTCCTGGTGGAGCTCAGGACACAGGAGACCTGTGCAAGCCTTCATCCACCTCCTGATGCAAGACTCTCCCGCCCCGTACAGGCACCACCGCACTCTCCAGAAACTCCTTCTCGAAACAAAGGGCCAAGTTACCGAGCTGTTCTCTGCCACAGGCAGGAAAAGCCTTCACGGCCAGGAGATGCCATTTCTTCAAGCAGCTGCAGGACAAGTGAAGGACCCCTGCTCCTCAGGGTCTGAGAAGCTCTTTTCCTCCTAAAGATGATGCCCAAGAAGACTGGTAAAGCCTTAACAGGACGGGTCTGAAACCTGTTCGTACCTACGCGGGTAACACCAGCCTCAGTGAGGGATCCTCTGGGAAGAGAAGACAGAGCGTCTGTACAGGACTCTTGCAGACCAGCTTTGTACTGTGGACCGTGTCAGCAGTGCGTGGTGAAACACAAAGCAGGAAAACCAGGATGTTCCTCTGACTCCCCCTCTCAGGACCCAGCAAGGGACTGCTCCCACGGAAGGGCTGTCGCTTCGCAACCAGAGCAAACCAAGAAGCCACCTGACTTTTAAGGGGCACAACTCAAATTAAGTGTTACTCACAACAGTATCCTGCAGGCTTCACTGTTTATTCCACCCATGGAATCATAGTAGGTGATGGTTTTTTTCCTGAAGTCTACAACCTACACAAAGAGAGATTTCGTTAGTAATGCAAAGACAAGGAGCTCATCTCTTTGCCAGGGCACACGCTTCGCGAGTCTAAGCCTCGCTGAAAGGAAGTTCAGACCATTTCACAGCAGCGAAGGATTTCTGAGGACTTCCACCCTCCTTGGCACACCACAGCCCTCCCCAAAATCCTCCCTTGCTGCCGTGTTATTTAAGCACTCGAATCTCTGAATCAGGCTCTCCTCAGAGCGCCCCAGTAAAACACAAGAGCACTGTTATCTGTATTGTTAAAGCACAGACTGACAGATACGTTTACAGAAGGCTTTGCTCCACCTGACGTCTGCATGCTAAGCGAGTCCCCCGGGGCTGTTCTTTGGGGCCCCACGCTCCATTTTCACGTCCTCGCCCACCCGTGCGAGCGCTGTCTCGCTGGGCAGCTGAACAACGCTCCGAGGTTTGAACCGAAGAAGCCGAAGCAAGCCGAAAGGCCACGTGCGATCTGTTACCGCACAGGTGCCAGCAGCCAAGAGAAGGGACGTAACAGATCAGGGGCAGGAGGTGGAGAAAGCTGCACGGTATCATTCGCCTAAATCTTTCTGAAGCGATCCCATGGCAGCGTCTCTAAAGGCGAGCTTGTGGGAATGTGGAAACGAGATCTTTCTCCAGAGAATAAGCCAGCCTAACGTGAACTTCACAGCTATTTTTCCTAAGACTGTTCAAAGACAGTAAAAAACTGCAGCTACCTTTTCGCTCACTTCAGATTTTGCTTTTAGCCACACACACACACATTTTTTGCCCCACGCTCAAACACCTGGCAACTGCCTCTCTCAAGAGCCGTGAAATTTTTGCTTCAATCACAGGTGAGTCTATAGGACGGTCTCCTCCAGCTATGCCCCGCTGTGAATAACAAAAGCACTCACTGCCAGGCACCAATGCACTCCCAGATGAATAGGCACCAAGAGGAGATCCACAGAGAAGATATCCACTTTTTTAGTCCACCTCTTCACAGCTTGGTACCCCGCTGTTTTTAATTTGGTAAAGAAGAAAGTATTGAACGCGTGAACTGTTGGCAAGCCCTTTTCTTTGCTCCGCTCCATCAGCAAATTCATGTAGAAATTAATTATCTGGGAAAGAAAAAGCAAGAGTAGCTGAGAAAGTGTTTTTGCCTCCATTGTCACTCTGAAGACCTGTCTCTGGGGGGATTTACAAGAAGCTCAAAAGCCTTGAAACCTTCAAAAAAATCCAAAAATATTTGAGCACGCAGTCCCCTAATATTAAGGCTTACATTTTCTGCCCTGATCGTGTCCATGGGCAGTCCCACTCATCCCAATATTATTATTTTTTTTTCAAGTGCCTGTTCTACACAAGGGTTTCTCCACAGATTAACCACTCCTGAGCGTGAAGCGCTGCCCACACGTCCTATTCTCTCTGACTTCCTTAGGCAAGGAGAAGGCAGACGTTTGTTCACTTGGACGTACTTTAAATTGCCAAAACCCAACGTCTTGACGGCACAAGACAGACTGCTCACCTCGTCGTTGAGCCAGTTCAGGTTATTGA
Organism: Chauna torquata; assembly: GCA_013399475.1. Classification (NCBI taxonomy): domain Eukaryota; kingdom Metazoa; phylum Chordata; class Aves; order Anseriformes; family Anhimidae; genus Chauna; species Chauna torquata. The sequence continues at coordinate 4,925 of VXAL01006518.1, read as the reverse complement.
GGGTCTGAATGTCTTTCCGAGTGATTGTTAACCGAAAAGCTTCGCTGAGGACCTCGTCCTGGTTCCCACCTCGGAATACGTTCTTTATTTCCTTTTCCATTTCCTACAGGGAAGACACAAACAGCATTGGAAGGGAGAGCTCCTGCTATTCCCATCACAAGGGCCAGACTCAAACCCACGTTTGCTCTTTGCCCCTCGAAGGATAAACTTGCTACAAGACATCTGTGTCTACGCACAGATCTCAGGAAATGATATTTCTAGCGAGAGCTGTTACGCACACAAGTGTCTGATTCTGTCCACTGGCCCCAGGCAGATTTACCTCGGTGATTTCAGGGAATTCGTCTTCACCGTCAGCTGATTTAGCATCCTCTTTCTCTTCTGGGACCACGGTGACTGGGATTTCCTTCTCAAGGGGTACTCGGAGATTCAAATCCACCAAATCCTGCACCGAGTGTTCCTGTTCCTGCAATCGCTGAAGGAGAGACCTTCAGATGAGAGAGCGCCCGAGGGAGCCACCTCTCTGGGGCTTGTGAGGAAGCTACGTGGAGCCAATTGTTCCAGGAGATGCAGAAAGGGGCATGGAGGGGCAGCATTTAGCCTGGCCACAATACTACTGAGACCCTTGCCATGGCAAGGAGAAGCAACAAAGACACCAGACCTGAGGGAGTCGATTTTTGTCATTTTTCTACTTCCAATCTGCTTTCTACTCTGTGGTTTAACATTCTGACTCGCAGTTGTTCAGTAACTGGTCTCTTACCTGGCTTTGCAGCTGTAAGGCCAGTGCTTTCTGTTCTTCGATTTGCCGCCACCTCTCCCGAGCTCGCGAATCATAGACGCTAGTCCTGAAAAGCACAGTTCATTTGAACAAATCAGTATTTATTTCTACACATGAACACTCATGACAGGAAAACAAAGCAGAAAACATCTACTCACAATTCTTTGATCCATAGTTCTGCCTGGAAGAACGGGAGGCTAGATGGGGGAGAAGACATGCATCAGTGCTCTCCTTTGCATGGAAAATAATTGACTGAAAAGTGATTTGTAAATAATATCTGAGGACATCCTTATTCCAAGCGCGGTAAGAAGAGCTACAGACAGATCTGACAGCGATTTGCAGCCAGGTCTCAAGAAAGAGGTTGATGTATCACGCTCCGGTTCCTTTATCTCTGGCAAACTGCTCTGTCTTGGTGAAACATGCAGAAAGCCACCAGTCGCCTTTCACTCTGCAATCTCACCTCCCAGTGAAACCAAAAAAGCTAGTGTAAACTCCCCCCCGCTTCCTCTGGATGCCACTTACAGCCTCTTACCTTGGAGCTGGGGTTCTGGAATCCTTTACCTTGAGCAAAATGACAGAGTCTGACCCTAAAGAGAACAAGATTAAGGAACGCTGTTATCCTCACAATTACCATTGACTTCCCCAACTGCTGCAGAAGTCCAAATACAGGGAGGGAAGGAAAAAGCGGTTTTGCCGCATACATTTGATTGCCTGTTTGGTTTTTTTTGTTTGTTTTGGTTTTGTTTTTTGTTTTTTTGTTTTTTACCTTCAGACTGCGTGTTAGATGCTGGTAGATTTTCTTGACGACGCTGGGCTGTGGAGTTATGGGACTCAAAGATACTGGAGGGATAGCTGGGTGCGGAGTAGAGCAGTGGTTTGTGTGACGGCTGCTCCTGTGCTCCGAGAACGCTGGTTGCTGAACCGGCTGGTGCAACACCGTGAGCTTCAAATAGCTTTGAATTCTTGCTGGGAGTTTCTTTCGCTATAGTTTTACTGGAATTTGAACACCTGGACCTAGGAAGAAAAGAAAGTAAGCTCCAAGAACACTTATGGCACCGTGTGCTGGGGAAAGCACTCTGCATACTCACAGATGGAAGGGGAATAGTGAAGAGGGCTTGGACGTGGAGAACTGTTTTCCTGTGACCATCTGAAGCAACTGCCTGTAGATCTCTCGCTCTTCCTCTCGAACCGTCTGCAGGGAAACAACCAGAGTACCCTAGCCAACGATTTAAACAAAGGCACCACGCACACTGAGTAAGCACGAGCAGATACACACGGAAACAGAAATTTTATCGATGCGAGCACATCCAGAAGCCCTCAAGAGTTCAACCAGCAGCCACGATCAGACCAACCACAACTCAAAGTCCAGACACGAGCAGAGCTGAAGCTTTTGCCAGAGGGGGAGGAGTGAATCCAGCACAAGGTAGACCAGTCTCAAGCAATTCCTGATGCTCGAAAGTGATCACCTCAGACAGAACCACCCCCCTAAAGGGTCTCCCAGCCTTTTCTTTTACCTCTTCCGCTGTGCTGATGAACCGCCGTGGCGTTTTCTTTGGGCTAAGCAGGCTGCGGCGACACGGACCGCTCCAGGAAGGACTCTGAGCGGGTTTGATGGGAAATGCCGACACATGGCAATGGTGGTTTGACTTTCCTACAAAACTGTTGGACGTCCCACTGTGAGGAGAGAAGGAAAAGGGTTCCTGCGATTTCATGCTTGTTTTAGTCTGTGACCTCATTCTCTTCCACCCCTCAAATCAGTCAAGGACCAGGCTACCCAATTCTGATCAGGAACTAGTATTTTATTTGCATTCTTAAAGCCACCTCAAAGCTGAAGCCCGGCTCTCTGTCTGCGTGATCTGAAATCGCTGATGCCAGCGCTTGTGCGGCCAAGCAGATGCCAGCAGGTGGCACTGCGAGGCCAAGGAGCCACAGCCTGGAAACCCCGAGCGAGCGAGCCCTTCCCGCCAGATCCGACAGCTCCCCGTCTTCTGATCCACGTCCACAAAATGGCTGAACCTCGCCTTGAGGCACAAACATCAGCATTCCTTTTTCCAGCAGCAGATGCTCTCCCTCGCCTTGCCTCTCCCCACTCCCGCGGGTCAGACTCACCTAACAGCCCCTGAAAAACGCACGGGTTGATTTGGAGTTTCTCCCATTGAAATTCATTTGACATTATCACAAACAAACATTCTCCGTGACAGGGATTTTCCAGAGGAACAAGGCTTGCGCTGGCCTGGAGGCACCACCCTACCGAAGGAACGCTACTTTACAGGCAGCTGCAAACGTAGCTCCTGCACCTTGCGCTGCGCGCGCAAACCAGCCCGTTCTCAGCACAAAACCACACGCTACTTCTCTCCTGACTTCCCAACGGCGTAACTGCTCCCGTTCCCATCCGAGCGCTCCCGGCACACCGAGGTTACTCTCAAAACCACCACTTCCCTCTTCCGTTGCACCCGCTGCTGGGAAGAGCTTCACAAAGACGCGCTGGGGAGCGACAGGGCGAAGCCTTTGCGCTGCTCCTGACCTGCAGCAAACACTACCTGCCGAGCGGTCACAAGAGGCTTCCTTGGCTGGCCAAAGCACAACCTATTTATTCTTCCCCCCGCCACAAAAGCGCAGTATCCCACCTTCTTCCATCCTAACTGTCCCTGTCGGGGTGCTTACGAGACACCCGTACTTTTGTACGGGCTCAACACCAGCCTGTTACGTTCCCAGCTTTCCACGAGAAACGGCTGACCCCACACCACGCGCTATTTCTCCTCTCGGAAGCAGCGCTCACGCCCTTTAGGAAGCGCCTTTAGCACAGGTGGGTTGTAAACACCAAAAGGCACCTAACGGACCCAGGCCAACCTCGAGCTGCGATAAACAGCTCGTCAGCGACTCCCACCCTGAATCCGCTCTGTAGTAACACCAGCGGGCTGCACGGGGAAAAATTCCCCCCCCGCCGTGGGCAAAGTTTGACGCAGAGCAGCCCCGCACGCACCTGGGGATTTTGCGAGCCTCGAGGTAAGAGCCGCGGCTCACCCTTGGCTTCGGCGGCACAGAGCCCAGGGCGGGCACCAAGCCCCTCCACTGCCCGTTGGCGCTGGACCCAAACCCTCGAGGTTCTCCCGCTGTCTGGTAGGTCTCAGGGCACGGGACTTCTGCAGGGGGAGAAATACGGCAGCGGTCAATAAAGAACCACATCTTCCTCCCCACGCTGCTGTAAGAGAGGGAACAGGCCAAAAAAAAAAAAAAAACCCACGCTCCAGGGCAGAAAACTGTGTCTTACCTGGGCTGTAATTGAGAGCACACGAGGCATTTCCAGCTGGGCAAGCGAAACTGCCGATCTTGTTCGGTAAAAACTGCGTGGAAAGATTGCAGCTTTTTAAATAGGAAAAAAAAAAAAAAAAAAGCACAGCACAGCTCTGAATCTTAAACCCCAGGCGCAATAGAGCTACGGAGGGACGTGACGACAAGTTACAGCTCCTCTCCCTCGTCCACCACGGCTGTAAGTCAGTAATTGCCGAAACAGAACGGTGCAATACATGGGCCTGGCAACGCAGCACCTCGCCGCAAAGGTGCCACTCGCCCTCCTGCCCCCCTCTAAAATCCACCCTGCCAGGTGTGGTCTCAGTTTTAACGGAGAGAGGAAAAACAAACATTATTTTCATCTTGTTACAGGACAAAACCCAGCTTGGTGGCTACGCTGGCGCTGCCTCCAGTTGACTCGTCGAGACACAACCGCCCCGTGCGTGCCCGCGCCTGCCAGCACGGTGAAACGAGCAGACCCGGGTGCGGGTTTGGCTTCCACCAGCACCACGCGCTGCCAGGAGCTCGGGTGCGGATTTTGTGAGCGATCTCAGTTATAGGTGCTACTTGGTAACTAACAGCGCAAGCAGGGTGCCTGCAGCGCACGCGCTGCCTGCTCACGAAGCATTCGGCGTTATCAATACCAGGCAGTTTGCACGACCGCTGTTTGAAACGCCCAGCGGGTTTTGACTACGACAGAAGCGTTGGGCTGGAAGGGACCCGCGGGGACCCCGTGCCCGGCCACCGAGCCCTTCGGGGCCGGCCAGAAGCCGCAGCACGTTGCCGAGGGCGCCGCGCAAACGCCTCTCGAGCGGTGACGGGCGCGGGGCGCCCGCCGCCCCCAGGAGCCTGCCCCAGC
>VXAL01006514.1:3821-26899 GCA_013399475.1 Chauna torquata | reverse complement strand
AAATGATTCTATGATTCTCTTAACATGAATTTTAACAGTGCAGGAAAATAGCTGTTGGTTTCTTATGCACACTGAGATTTTCTTCTTCTGAGTAGAAAAATTAGGAGTAAGCATATATAAACTTCTCTAATGATATAAGACAAACTGAAACACCTAAATTAAAAGGAAGCTAATTCTAAAGCAGAAAAATGTTGTTAAAAAAAACAAGGCAAAACAACAGCACAGAGATGGAGTAACAGATGTTTATTGAGATGGATAAAACCTATGGAATAGACAGGAGAAGGAAGTTTTCAATATTATGTGGACAAATATGTAGGTCCAGAAATGTTTAGTTGTATTGAGAGAAGTTGTCGTGTTGACAACTTGTAAACAGATATTTTAGGGTTCTTAAAAGGACATGAGGATGAAGTAATGTTATATCAGCATCACTACCTTTTTTCAGCCAAACTTGAAAGGTCATTAAACTTCTAAGATTAGTTACACAAGGTTTACTGTCTATGAAGCAGAATAACAGTTGATACAGAAACAAAACATAGGAATCAAAATATATTTTTATCAAACCCCCTTCCCTAAGTCTAGACTAGTATGTTCCTAAATGAATGTTAACTGTTGAATTTTGTTAGACAAAGATCCATGTTGTCATGTTCCACAAAATTCATTCAACCTACAAGTACAGAATTTCTCTCCTTGCTGTACAGTTAAAATAGTAATTAAGCACTTAACCTTGGTAATCTTTAATCAAGAAAATGAACAGTACTTTTAAACTGTTATTCAAGTCTCATACTGTAGCATAACAACAATAATTCCTTTTGTTTATGAGGGTTTTAATGTTGCATCCAGCTGCTCTACGAATGTAACATTTGTGCAGTACTGGCTGGTTATTTACATTCTTTATTATGTATGTTATGTGATAGTATAGATGTATAGATGACTAAAATAACTTGCCTAAAGTATTCAAATAATTTTATTGTCTTTTTTTTTTTTTTTTTTTTTTTTTGTGAATGACTAAAACCAGGTAAAGTACTAAAGTACTGGCAGGATCTGGCAGGATTCTCATTTCGCCTGATTTTTACATGGCAAATATTATTGGGCCAGTAGGAGATATGTTGGTAGGCCCTTCCTGCAATCTCTTGCTGATAAGCACCTCCAGAAGAGATGCCTGAGCAGGGACACCTGAAGGAGAGGACTGAGACCTGTGGGATAAGTCAAGGTCTGTCTCAGAGGGGGACTAGGTATTGGGCTGAGACCGGACACCTACCTTGTGGATGCTATATATGTTTAAGGGGTCTGATATGGAAAAGGAAGCACAGCAAGGCTGCCACAGCAGGCCAGGGATAGCCATTTAGGGAACTGCTCTTGAGAACTGGCCAAAGCTATGTTTTATTTTTACAGCTATAAACAGTAAGCTTCCAGTAGGTTGTACCCATAACAGTGTCACACCACGCTTCAAGTCTCTTCTTAATCTCTCTGTTCTCACCCTGTCTCAGAAAGCATCGGTTTTAGCTCTGGGGCCATGACTTAAAGTACCTGGAAATGATTTGCATCAGCTCAGTAGCAGCAGTGGCTATGAGCAAAATGCACTAAGTAATTATTGGATTTTTTTTTCTAACAGAAATAATTTATAGACAGAAAAATCCCTTTAAGCTATGTTCTACACTAAAAGGCAAATCCAGGCATGTATCCAGGCATATAGTTTTCTTATTCAAATAAACATCACAGCTGTCAATTATAATTTTGCACAGAAGAAATGGTCTTCAAGATTTTACTAACGTTATTCTGAGCGTGTAAATGAGGAAGGATTGGAACTGAGGAGTAATACCTTTAATTGAGCCAATAAAATAGTGAACAAGTTTTTGGATATAAAAGCCATCCTTCAGCCTTTGTCTTTTAGAAGGAGGATGGCTTTCTTATAAGAGTACATAATTATATCTTTCTGCTGAAAGGTGAACGAAGCATTTTCTTTGAGAGCTGAATTTAATTTGGTAGAATAAAATACACTTTATTTTCTAAAATTTACTTTTGAAAGAGAATTGCTTCTTAGTCATTATTATTTCTAAATTTCTAAGTGGGGGAACAAACAGGAAACATTTCACAGAAAATCATATTGTTAACAACCTTAATAAGCTTGGACTGTGAGCTTTTTTTGAAGTGTTCCTGTTATAAATTATTTTTTATTTTAGACACTTTATACTAGAGTTCCTCACTCAGAACCAGTCTCCTGAAATATTCATTATAGACTCTGTTTTTCCTGAAACTCTCTTGCTCTTTTAAATTGAAAATACATTATTTTCAACTGTCACTCAAAGCTGAAAAAAATGTCTGCCAAAAATTTAACAGTTAAATAATTACTTCGTATTTTACGTTATCAGAACAGCTACATAGAATAACTTCCATTAAGTCATGACATATTCACTGAAGTCCATCTATTATACGGGTTAATGAATATGCTGTGAAAATACACCTTGATATTTTGTCTGTAAGTTTTCTTCTCCTGGTACCACAAGTGCTCTGGAATCTGGCAATAGATTCTGCGTTTTAGGTAGTTTGCCTAATCTGAATTATATTTACCATCTCCAGCTCTGAAAGAGCTAGCACTATTTCAAATGCCCATATGCTATTAGTGAGCACAGAGGAAGGATTGTATTTATTATCTCTGACTAATGCTATTTTACAGCTTTCACAGATCCCGTATGTTCTGTCCCTTTGGTGCATGGAAAATCTGGTTTTTTTTTTTTTTTTTTTTGCATTACCAAGATCTCGTCATGCATTCCTGACTGAAAAGTATGCCACATCACTTGATTAAGAAGAGATAATGAAGTGTAATCAGCTTTTGCAATAAATGGCAAACCTCCCAATGACTGGCAGGATTTGTATTTGGTAGTTATATTTTTTCATGAGCTCAGTTTACAACAGCATCATGCAGCTTTCGTTTCAGGCCAAGTTCAGTCCTCTGGGCATCGCTGCTCTCAGCCTTAGCTGTCCTCTCGAGGGTTTTAACTTTGGTTGTTCTTTGGTAAAATACTTCATAACCACTCTTCTGCACTTTAGCATGCCTCCTTTCCTCCTGAAACTTGGTTTGATCTTTGCCATCCAAGAGCTCCTTAAGCCAAGAATTGATTTTTTCTTTCAAGAGTATTGAAAAAAGAAAACCCAAAACAGAATATTTGGCTTTAAAAAGGAAAGGAAACTCTTCATAAGAAAGATCATGTCCTTTTTCAGACTATCTGGAAAAAAAAAAAATGCAAATTTTCCTCTCCCATGTTTGTTCTCTAATGAACTCCCTTTTATTGTTTTAGGTAAGATTTTGGTGTCTGTAATCAGTACTATCAGGAGAAGTTGATCCTAGCAGCGAGGGCCTGCATGCCTGTACATGCCTGGCACAAAGCTGTGCAGCTCATTTTTGTGTGCAGAAAGAGCTTGGTCACAAGTACAGAGTCCCTGAAATCTCCCCAGCTCTACTGACAGCAGCACCGGTTGATCAACTGCAGACATCTCCACAGGCTGACAGTGGTTTTGAGTGGTTTCCCCACGTCTTTGATACCATCAGGTCCACCACTGATGCCCTCTCACTTTTGTTGCTGCGGAAAGTAGGAGTTAATCATGGTGAAAATTTATACATTGTTCCAAAAGATTGGTGCCACAGAACAGTTATAAGGGAAAAAATAAATAAGATAGTTGCACTTCAAGTTAACTCTGAAAAAAGTTAGAAAAATATACGCTAATATTTTCTTTTCAAAATTCTAAGATCATTACGACACATTTAGTCATTTGTCTTACTCAGTTATTTAGCCACTGCTTACTTCCTTAATGAACTGGCTTCAATTGAGGGCACTGAAGAGGGTGATTCTCTGTTGATTCTCGTTTCCCAGATAATTCCTCTACTCTGAAATAGTCCACTTCGTGTTTTACTTGCCTGTGGATAGTGGATGAAAAAGATTTATAACTGGCAGTAACATTATGGCTCCATGATGTAGGTTTACATAAAGACTCAATGTTCAAGCAAATGGCTACAGAAGGCTTTCCTCTTATTACTACTGATGCATGTGTTTATAATACTAGGAATTAAAAATGACAATGATCAATCTTCTTTTCCCTATGAAAAATTGAAAATAAAGTACTACAAATCCTGCTCAATCTGTCTCTTACATAAAAAGTATATTTCTTTCATTCAATGATTTATTCATATTTCCAGCCTTCGTAAACTTGCTGTCGTATTCCCTAAACATAAAACTACACTTTTTATGGTGAACGTGACAAATTTAGGGCCAGAGATATCACTAGCATTGTCTTCAAAACATTGCCCATTGCCAGTTGTCCACTAGCCTTAGCTTTTAGTTGGAGGCATTTTGGTAGCATTTCAAGAACTAGATTTTCTTTCTTGCATGAGCAGTTGATCACCTGCTCCTTCCTGGATCTCAACAGCTTTGGCACATATCGAAGTTGAAGATATATTTTGCACATCTTCCTTCTGTGTTTCCTAACCAACTGGACAACAGACAGAAGTGGGAGAAAGCAAGGGAATTTACATTCCTGTGTATGAATATCACAGGAATGTGAAAGCCAGGGGGACCCCGTTAAGCAGAAGATTTCATTACTTACAGTGGCCTTGGTTAGATGGGAAGGCTCAAGTCCCCTGCATGGCTCACGACACCCAGTTTGAGGGACTACCTCTCCCTCTTCTTTGAAGGCTGATTGAGCATTTGGGTGGAGTTGCAGAGATTCTTCTCCGCAGTTCCCCATTCTGCAAGGAGACAAATGTACTCTGCCCACCTATCTCCACTGCTCCCTCAGAGCAAAGCTTTTTGGGAAGGAATTCTTAAACCATTTTCTCCCACCACCTTCTTCTCATGAAAATATCTTTGAAAATGTGTTGATTTTAACCAGGGAACAGATGCTGACAGCTTTTTCTCACAATAACATCTTACTCCATAAGTATCTGTTTATTTCCATGCTATCCCTTGTGGAGTAAGGTGCTACTCAGTTAAAACAACCACATCATATGGTAATCAAAGTTATTATGCCAAGAGACCTTTCAAAATCTTGGTTGTATCCATTATCGTGAAAATAGTGGTGGAGGGAAGGATCTGTTTGTTCTTTTGAATCAAGTAGTGCATTTCATTAACCATTTTCTTCTTGACATTCTTTGGCTATGTCCTGGCCGGCAGATCATAAGGGAATTCGGAGGGCCTACATCCAAGTGCACATACTGGCCCAAACCTTCATGGAAGGTCATGAAGGTGATCAAAGGGCTGGGAAACCTGAAATGAGGGAAGACTGAAGGAGTTAGGTCTTTTCACCCTGGAGAAGAGAAGTCTTAGGGGGCATCTCATCATAGTTTTCAAGTATGTAAAGGGTGGTTACAAAGAGGATGGAGACCCTCTCTTCACAAGGAGATGACAAGAGGCAACAGGTACAAGTTGAAAGAGGTTTCGTCTTGATATAAGAAAGAAATTTTTTACAATGAGAACAGTCAATCAGTGGAACAACCTCCCCAGGCACATGGTGGAGTCCCCATCACCAGATGTTTTCAAGACATGACTTGACAGAGTGATCATCTCATTTGGCCACCCTTTTCCACGTAGTGTCGGACCAGATGATCTTTCAATCTCCCCTCCTACATTGGCTTTTCTATGATTCTATGAGTCCTGAATTGGTATCAAGGCCAGACCCTGGCTGACCATCAGACCCCTTGCTATCACATGCCAGAGACCAGAAGCCTCAATCCTAGAAGTGCACAGAATATAGACACTAGCTGATGTGTTCTGGTTTTCACAAACTGGCTAGGATGAATATGCTGGCCTATTTTAGGATACTTGATAGAGTTCTTTTGGTTACCAGACAAGACTTGTAAAATTACCTAATTGCAAGAACTCTTTCGGCATTCAAATTTGGGTAAGGACATTTTTCAGGATTCATCTCTAATGTTAGATACATTCACTAGCTTATCCCCTTGGATATAGGAGGATTCTTCACTTGGATAAATAGTCTTTCATGTATGAAGAATGCATACAGTACAATATTTACTGTGGCATAAGCAGTTTTATCAGCTTTTGGTTTCCCTTAGAAGCCTACAAAACTCCTCAAGTCTTTTAGCAGCAAACAGCAAATATGATTTTAAACTAAAGGGATCAACTTGTTTTCTCTTAACTTCCTAGGTATTCTTACTGGGAATTACCATTTAATTTTTAAAAGCTTTGATAATCTGATATTATCAGCTAAACTTATTGATAAACTACAAGATAATGACTAGTGTCTGTTTCATCATATATCAGAATATAGATATTCAATATTTAACAAAAGTTGTACTCAACAAAATATTATAGGTCTGTAAATTCCAGTAAATAATGTGGCAACACTAACTTCAGTGTCCAGGATTTTACCCCACATATGCCTCATGGCTCTTTTATTGTATTCCTCAAGTAAACATGGATTAAATATTTTTTTGTGAATAAACAAGATTAGAACCTAGGCCTGAGGCATTATGTTAACTAACTTTCAAAAAAATAAGCCTTCTCCAGAATACTTTAGCTACTGCTGAGTGAGGGAGGAATATAGAAATATCAGTGTTTACCTTTATTTTTAAAAAGGGCATTTTAACGTAAAATATTTGTCTGCTGTCGCTAGTTTGTGTTTCATGAGATTGTTTTATTATATTCCAATTTTAATAACATAAGTGTTTGTTTGAACAACAGTTTCAAAATTCCTCATTAAAATACTTCTGACAAATGCTGCTTTATCCAGAACTAAATTGTAGAGAAGAGAATGACAATTAAACAGAATCACTTAACAGCTGATAGGCATTTTTGACACTAATTACTGAAATGAAGCTCTGTTGAAAAAAAATGCTTGTAAACACTGGGAAGCAAACTTCACTATTTTTTTCACCAGGAAAGACAGTTGTTTTAGATATTATTCTTTTAGGGTCTCCATCCAACACACTGTTTAATCATTATGGCTACAACTGGATGTTTCGGTATCTGTAATATAAAATACTGAAAGAAGACTTTTGTCAGCTTAATGCAGCTATTTTTATGTTATTGCCTTCACACATAAAGTGTCATGAAGGCTTAAGGTTTTATTGAAACTATTATTTAATGGTTGATGTAGAGCCCCAGTTTTCAGAGAAAAAGAATCTTCCCGCTCCTTGTGTCTCTCCCCAACTCTCCTGTCTCTCCCCTCTCCTGTCTTTGCCTTTGCTCACTTTTTCTTCCTTTTTTTTTTTTTTTTTTTTTTAAGGTCTGCCTCTATTCATCAAGCTTATAGAACAGCCCTTGAAATTTTTGACCAGAGTACATATCAAAAATCTCAAAACAACTCCAAACAGAAAAAAAATGTAGTATCCATAATGCATTTATTTTTCATGAGTGTTAAGCAGGAGCCCTGCTTATGAATATTTAAGATTGACCTCTTCTTGCATTCCATACTACCTTCCTTCTCTTCACATGTCCATTCAAATGTAAACTTTTATTTTTAGCTGCTCAGAACAATATCTCCCCCACCTCTCTGCTCTTGTGTCGTACTGCATCTTGTGCAATCCCATGTAACATGCACAGATACCCAGGACTTTGGTCAGTTCATTCCCAAAGACCATGAATTAAGGCTCATCAAAAGCATCCCATCTTCTACTATATCCTACACTTTCCACCCAAGCAGAAGATTACAGAACAGATGTGTAAAAGGTGAGAGACACCTTGCCTAGTCTTCTGCTGAGAGCTGCTTGCATCTCAAGTAGATTAGTTTGGTTAGGACAATCCTTGTATAGAACAGAATTTAGTTTTCTATTTTTCATGTTGAGGTCTCTGTACATTTCCTCAAGTAGGAGTCCACAGTTTACATGAGGCTCATGACTGATGGGGCTGCACAAACCCTGATCGGAGAAGAGCTCACACAATATTTGGCTGTGAATCTACTTCCTCCAAAAATGTGCCACTCTTGGCTGAGAAGGGCCCTGGCCTTTTCATCCCTTCCCTGAGCCAACAGTTGACAACAGCTGCTGTAATGCACACTGTGGCATCAACATAATCAAATACTTCACTGTCTGCCAGCCACTGCAGAGGTCTCCAGCTTGGAGACCTCAATGGAGTCGAGCAGTTGTGCAATGAGACCACGTTGGAGATGAAGATCACAGCCAGTGTCTTGGCTGATTGCCTGTGCTGGTGAGAGCCCCAGGCAGTGCTCCACACTCCCAGGGACCACACTTGTGTCAGAAACAGGAGGCAAACATGGATGGCCAAGGAAAAGCATGCATAAAACTGAGACGTAATAGGCTTTACAGGTCAGTAAAAAGAATGAGGAAGTTGGTAAAAGGTAGTTGTCTAGCAGTGGAATTATTTTGTATGGGTCAAATGGCTGCTTAGGCGTGCAGAAGTCTCGGTCTATTGGCCTCAATAGCTTTTGCTAGAAGCCTTCAGCCATTTCTAATGCTAACTAGGAACATTTGCTTGTTCAGAACTGCAAAATTCAGAATATTACACAGAACCTGGCATCTATGCCAACATATGAACATACTGCAGGATCATATTTCAAAGTCAACCTTCAGAGTTAAACCAAAGTTACAGAGCATTTGAGTTAATAATAAAGAAATCCTTATGTCTTTAAAGGTAGATGACAACTTGCTTCCCCCCACCTCTACTCCCCAGGTAAGCATTTTGATGGTTTGCTAGAATTTTATCTGGGGATCAATTATGCTTCAGATATGGAGCAGAGTTTGCTTTGTCCTTGTGAGGTGGAGACTATTTATGTGCATTTGTATGATTTGAGTAGTTCATTTTTTTTATCACTTTATGGATCATTAAGATATGATGATGAAAATGAAAATAGTCAGAGCTGATCTTTTGAAATGGATTCCACTAGTCCAGATTTCTTACTGATCCTCATGCTAACTCATTTTTAAAGGGCTACCTGTAGAAGTGAGAACTTAGAGAAACAAAGCACGCTAAGCTAAGAACCATGACAGCTTAACTACATTTAATCTTGACTGTGTAGCACACTCATCTTGAGGGAAAAATGAATCTGCCAAATTGCAAGTGTTTCATCCATATTCAGAACTTGAAAACATTTTACAACCTGTTTTTAAACTGTATTTCAATGTAATGCTTCCTACTATCCTTAAACCAGAAACAGCCTTGGCAAAAATGTAAGGGAAAAGACTAGCACTGACATCTTGAAATGACAGTTTAAACTATTTCAGTGAAAGCTGGTAGCATTGCAGTCCTGGGCCAGCTTTATAAGCTTACAAGTGAAACTATTTTGAATCGTTGCCAACCACAAGCCAGTTAGTTGGTCTGGACCAGTAGTAGAATTTCTTTAAACTGGACATAGGTGATTTATTGCAGTATTGAACCCCAAACTTTTCAAACTACCACAAGCTGTTTGGAGGTATGATTTTAACATTTCAATAAGGCAAATGGCATTTGATGACATGGTGATGTGTAAAGCTAGTGCCCACACAATGTATCTTGATACATTCAAAACAGAAGTGTTCCTTGCAGTTATGAGGCACACTGAGATTTGTAACTGGTAGTTGTTTTTAGAAAGAGTTCTCTATAGATTTCCAGTTTGTTTTTTAAGAAGCAAATCATTATACTCAACATTTTTGCCATGAAGGCATTTGCTATTTGAAATTAAAACAGAAATATTCATAACTTTTCATATTTACTACCTCATTTGACTTGATTTATTTAAAAATTAATGTTATTTAAAATTTTACAGGCAGGATTCTGCATTGAGTAGGGCAATATGAGAAGTGCTGTAAGAAATGGGCACAACAATAAAATTCAAAAAGGAGATTTTTTTTTCTTTAATGCATGGTATATACTTCATTTGAAAACATACTACATCCTCATGAGCAAGAACTGGCACTAGTTTTTGTTCCTCAGTTAAAACATTTCTCAAAGTGGGAAGTAGAAATAATATAATGGGGCTTAGGTGATCAATCATAAATAAGCAGGACAAAGAGAAATCAGAAAGTCAGTTTCATTTATCCAAGATATTTGGGAAATACTTATGCGTATCTAACAGGTACACAGAAATCACGATCTGCTTATGACTGGCATGTGAACAGAAAAGAAAGTTTGTCAATATATTCATAATCAGACCTGTCATATTCTATACCTACTTGTTCTATAATTTCCTGTAAACTGCAGTCAAGTGTAACACACAATTTGCTGAAAATACTGCTGACCATTAGATCTTGGAAGAATATGTCACACAGCCTAATGAAGCATAAAATAACTTTTTCTTCTACTGTTGTGTAGAGAAAAACATTACCTAGAAAGATTAGAAAAAGAGAAACATGAAAATCCAAACCCCAAGCAAAACCTTTTTGTTCTATTGTTGTGTAGGGAGAAGCATTAAAAAGAAAAAAAAGAATCCAAACCCTAAACAATCTTATGAACACAGTCATTATAAACTATTGAAGAAACCGAAGGCGAGTTTCAGGGAAAGTCCAAAAACTTCTGACAACATGTAAGGTACAACAGAGCAAAGACACCACAGTGAATGTCTTTTTATTAAGCCTATGTACACATAGTACTAAATGTATAAATACATTATTTATGTGTATTTTATTGGGAATCATGACCTGACTGTATTCTTTCAGTGAATCTCAAGATCCTTCAGCTTTTTCTGATGGGCACAGAAAATGTTCAGTATGTCATCAAACCAGATCCTCAAACAGACCTTAGATTACAACCAAGTCATTGAATAAAAGAGGAACCCTTGCGATATTTTCCCTGAGAAACTTCAGCACGTCTGTGAACACTCGTTCATTTAACAGTTACATTCCCTAATTCACAGTTATGCAACACACCATTAGTTTCCTTTTATCAATTACATCAAAGACCATGTAAGTAGTTTTATCTAGTGAAGAACAGAATTTTTTAGCATACACAGTGGAAGACGGTGTTGTGCAAAACAACAGACAGCCTCACAGCTTCAGTGAACATTGCAAATAGGCTTAGGCAGCATTCAGTTAAAATTTCAGACGGTTTGCCACCCTCTGTCAGTTCATCTCATTTTCTTTGTCCTAATGATCCTTGTTGCACTGTGTGGTATTGACAACATTCTACAGAAATTAAAGTATCAACTACGAGCCCAAAAATGCAGGAAGAAGTGTTTACTTCAATTCTTCTATTCCTATAACTGTGTGCCTTGTGGACATAATTAGAGGAACAAAATGTGTCTTAATAAATATGCTATAGCACTCGTAAGCATAGTGATAAAATACATTTGTCATCAAGAGGCAAGAACTGACACTCTCATTTAAAGGAACAATATTTTCTCTATAAATATGAACATGCTTGTTTCTTACTATATTTGAAACAGTCTCTAAACAATTTGAGTTTCCAATTTTCCTGATCTGAAATCAGCAGGGAGAATATTCACCTGCTATGAAGTGAAATTCATGTTAATGTCATTACGGTTTGAAAAAAGCCATTTATCACTAGGTTTCTGGTACTGTAGTTTGAAAAGACTAAGACATGAATACATGTTGGATGGGGCTTTCAGCAACCTGAGCTAGTGCAAGGTGTCCCTGTCCATGGCGGAGGGGTTAGAACTAGATGGGTTTTAAGGTCCCTTCCAACCCAAACTGTTCTATGATTCTATGTATTTTTTTTTTTGCTTATTCTTTTCCTGTCTAAAGACTTTTCCCTCTAGCTGCTGAGTTACATGGGTAAACTAGAATACCTTTTTCTAATGAAAGAGGTGTGTTTACAGTAACCTGTAGATAAATGTGTTGCAACAACTGCAAACACTTCTAGAAATAGGGAAACCAGTTGTTTTCATTGCCTTTGGAAAGAGCTAAAAGGTACTTAAAGAGCAACCTACCAGCCGTTCTGAAAAAATAAAGGGAATATATAACAACATTCCTTGAATTACAAAGGCTGCTTCGAGAGATAGGTAAGAAAAATGCTTAAAAGGAAAATACGATGTAGGGTGCTTGGCAGTCATCTGGACACAATTCAGAAAAGTACTGGGTTTTCTATGTGTACTGTCCCTGTGTTAATTTTAAGAACTTTATCCACAATCTAAAGATAGAACAGTGAGGTATAAAGCGGAGGCTTATATATGGACAGGTCTTCCATGTGACTGGGATAGCAAGCGACGAGGAGGATCCAACTGAACAGGAAAGGTGTTGTTATTAAAAAGCAATAAAGACAAATGGAATTGCAGAAAGAATGCATTAGCAAGCACAGTTTCCTAAATGCAAACATTTATTAGCAAAAAGAGTCAGATTTTTTCCTCGCTTTTGCTGTTTTTGTCCAAAAATATCTATTTGGTGGGCTGAAGTTTTTCAAAGGAACAAACCAGCTTTGGAAAAATGGAATGCACAAAAAATAACACAGTCCACCAACACCTTGTGGCCTGGTGGCTATGGCACTTGTGGTTGTGGGAGACACAGATTGAGCTTACTGATTTAATGGGCACTTTGTTATAACAGAGAATAGCACTAACACATTAAGCTGAGAAAAGTACATCTCCAATATCGTGGTGAGTAGCACACTGCTCTGCTCACTTTAGTAAAGGGAAGATACCAACCAAGGATAGCAGTTGTCTCACCTACTTTCAGCCAATGAGAAGCTGAGAATTAAATATAAAATCTTCATTTAGACACCGAATCTATTAAATGAGAAAAATATTTCCTAGTTGCTGTTTTGGGTGAATCATCTCCTGGTTGTGACTATTTCTACTTGCTACAGAAGAAGTCTGGACATTTCCTTTAGAGTATGTCATGTGCTTTGACAAAGGAACCAGTGCTGAAACTCAGATCCCCTTTTCATGTTAGGATACAGGAATAGATTAGCAATCATGTCAAACCTTAATGTCCAGCCAGCCCAGATAATTCCTACTCTGAATGCAGTAAGGCTTTGCTTATTCTCAGAGAAAGCAGAAATAAAGGTGCCTGCCAACTCTCACTGTCTTCTGCAAAAAGTTTTTCTTGATTTCATTTCAATGGGGAACAGAAACACTTTTTGCCCCCACAGTACCTCTTTTTTGTTTATAACACCAAATATTCATGAGACTTGAAATGCAGCACTGATAATAAAGGGGTTGACATGGCACAACAGCTAACGGCTGGATACCTTATGCAATAAAAAATGCTGTAGACAGATCACTATATTCTGGTATCATGGAGTTTGGCCCAAATTTTCTATTCATTTATAATGTCATTCACTTAATTATAGTGAATTTTTCCAACACAAAACTTTTCCTGAAAATTATTTTTAATAGTCTGATAAAATTTAGGGATTTTCTCTGTTTCATGTGTGCTATATATGATACAATTCAGTATTTGAACACAGCAGTATACCTATGTGTGTGCAAAGTTTAAGTGAAATTATATAACTCTCCACTCAAAAGTTTCTCAAACCATTTAGTGCCTTCCTCAGAAATAAATATACTGTAGTCTAGAGCGGCTGAATAATGAAAAAAGTTATTCATGGGTAATTATTCTATGAGAAATGGCCAAATTTACAATGGGTTTTATTCACAATAGATTATTTGACCATTCACTGGGGACTGCTGTGAATCAAATTTTCTAAGCAGTCAGACTATCTCCTATATGAAATGCACATCTCAATGCTATTAAATGAAATTAAGCATTTCTGCAATATTATTCATGGTTCACTGTAGCCAAAGAAATACCTTGCGCTATGCAGCAGTTTTTATGGTGACATAAAATACTTTCAACACCTTTAAAACTATCGGAGTGTTGTCTTGGGATTTGTCTGCAGTTAAATACTTTCTTTTCTGCATCACCATTTCTGCCTCATTTTAATATTTGTGTTTTACGATGCCTGCATAGTGGCAGTCAATACACTGGCTTAATGAATAAATCATTTATTTACAGACTTTTCTCTGATTAAATACCTATGAGAGCTGAGGGGTTTATTGTATTTCAGTAGCAAATAGAATATTTTATTATTATTTACCTATATCTTTTAACATGTTGTGGTATGGAGAATACTCTGGTGATGGTTAGCAGAGATTCTAGCTAATAAAATACAGGAGGGGCTTTTCAAGAGCAGATAAGTGACCGGAAAGAATAAACTTCGGAGTGAGGAGCTCGTTCTCCTCCCTTGCTGGAGCTCCCCTGAGGATGCTGCCAGGAGGAGTGCTGCACTGGGGCAGGCGGCTCATCTGCAAAAAGCCACACTCTGCCCCATATTAGCTCATGATGAAAGGTGTGGTAACAGATGTAAACCAAGCTAGAAACTGCACAGGTTTTGTTGTTGTTGTTGTTGGAAAATTAGTTGGATTCATTCTACTAACATGGAATTGTTCCTTGAACTGCAGTGAGTGGCACTAAACACAGAAAAAAAGCTATTTGCAGTCTTAATAAGTACAGGTACTCTAGCTGAACTTTTCCTGGATGGTAAGATCAAAATGCATATTCTTAAAGAGACTGGCATCAAGGGTTCAAGACCCAAGTAGTCAGTGTTACATAGAGTTTTTTCCTTTATGACAGAAGAGAAGAGATTACGCCCTAAATTTATAATTGCAATTATAAAGCCAATGGAAGCCTTTCCATAATCTTTCCTAAACTGCAGGAAAATAAACTAGTTTTTGCTATGACAGCACAGATTCCATGTGGCATCTGCAGAGAAAAAGACATTAGAAAAGATTAATTGAAAAAAAACCCTGCATATCAACAAAGTAGAAAGTTCGTGTTACCCTAAGTTGGAAGGAGTTTATGTCAAATAAAAACAACCCCCCCAAAACCCCAATTCTCTGTTCCTTTTACTTAATTCTTGCCCTTCATTTCCTAACTCATAACCATAGCCTTCTAAATGACAACATTAGTTTAATTTCTCTAATTGACTACATTTTGATTTTTAGTCTCAGAGTTTGCCACGGAAGAGTTCTTAGCCCTCTGTGGCATCCTATTTTAGTTAGAATTTACTACTTTTCCAATTTGCTTAAAAAAATCCTTATTTCTCTTCTGTCTTTGAAAAGGTCAAGGTAGTAAAATTTCTTAGACCATTGGTTCCTCCTTATTTGCCCTTTACCTTCCATAACTGGCATCATCTCCTGTAGCATCAGAACTTTGAAAGTATCAAATCTAAGTGTTCATAGCCTCCTTTCATTCTCACCAACCAAGGAATGATCCGATCTATTTACGATGAATGGAAGATATAGGATTTCTCCATATAGCATCTTAAAGTAGATGCTTAGCAATAAAAAACCTTTTTTTCCTGAAACAGCTTTGCTGGCTCACTGCACTTACCAAGACTGTGATACAATGGAAGCTGTTTGCGGTATTAAGAGGTAAATCATACCTCATCCCTTATAGCCCCCAAATGAATACCCTTCTTGTAGGCTATGGGAAATCAGGCTCAGCTGCAGTCTCTACCAAAAACCTCAAACTGGTGCCTTATGAATTTTTTCTCTGCCCTCTGCACCCAGAGCAACTTGAGCCCCATTTCTGAAAATCCTAGAGCTCAGAAATGGGGGCACTCTCCTGAGTCTTCAAAGCCTTGGTCTATGTCCTGAGGAACAGCAGATATCCTGCTGCTGATGCAAGCGAAAAATTAAGCCCGCTATATTTAAAGCATGAAGTGGCTTTGTGTTTTGTGAACGCTACCTGGGACCTGCTTACCCCTGAAATCTAGCTCTGTCTTTCTGCATCTTTGTTGTTTTTGTTAAACTAATCCTTTTGAAAGCCTGAAATGGAAACTACAGAATTTGTCATGACTGTTAACATATCAGTTCAGAACGGTTTCCATTAGTCAAAAATATTCTCCTTCCTCCGAGTGCTGCCTCATATTGACCATAATTTTGAAATGTTTTCTTGGATCTGCTTGAAAGTTAAAAAAAGAAACCACCTCACTATTTTCACAGATTTATCAAGGCTTAGATGGTCTAATTTTGTCTCAAAGGAAAAATATACAGATTGAAATCCAGTATCTTTTTTCTCTCAACTTGTGAAGAGAAACTTATTGCTGAATGCAGCAGTGGTTTTATGGTTATCCACTAACAAGAAAAATAAATGTTAAGAAGTAGTTTAATCCAATTCAGTTTTTGGCTTTTCTAGAAGAAGGCTATCAGTGCAATTCCTGGGAAGAAAAAAAATCTTGTTATCACAGGCAATTAAAGCCCATTGATATATGGGTTGTCATCTTCTTGATTTAGACATTTATGCATGTTTAGTTCATTTGACTATAATACCTTAGTGCTGTTTATCAATATTTGAAGATAAATTAGAGAATAAATTAACCAGAGTTTTAGAGGAAACTAAATAATCATTGCTGCTGTTTGCCAAAACTAATTAGGGAGGCAAGGGTATAAGAAAAGGAACTGAATCAAATACATCTTGAAGTGGATTCTTACTGTTCCCACAAGATGTCTTGTGATAATTAAGGTAACAAGTGGGTAGGAGACTAGGACAGTTGGGTGTCACCATTTCACCAGAGGTCAGCACTGTTTAATTTATAGTGAAGGCTGACTTATTTCTCCTATATCTCATTCTGAATATGATCTGTAATCACTCTCGGGAAAATATAGATGTAAAGGATTTCAGAAGAATTTGATTATGGGTTTGCTTTGTAGCAGGATTTGTTATTTTAAACTTTATTCATGAGACTATTCAGTGGAAGCAGGAAGTATCCTTGCGCATGGTGTCATAGATAGAAAGCCACTACAGTTCTCTTCTATAAAGTTGGTTCTTGCTCTTAGCTGCGTAATGTATGAAAAAAAAGAGAGACTCACAAACCTCAGAATATCCCTCCAAGCCATGGAAATAAGACTGTGTGGTTATGTGACTTTTAAAGAGAGAACAGCCAATAAGATAGAACAGCTAATCCACTGAGCAGCACATAGGCTTACATTTGATATTTTAAGCTGTTTTCTGAAGAATGGTGTCAAAAAGCTTGTTAAAAACAAACCAAACCAAAATGAACCAGCAGCCTATGCATGGCCATTTTACTGAAGAGTGTAATTTGTAGCTTGGCTTAATTTGCTCACTCCTTGGAGCATCGGTGAAATAACACTCTGAGAGTTTAACCACGTCATGTAATGCCTCTGAATGCAGCTGGACAGCTTTGCTGTCGTACTAATCATGCTTTCAAATAACCTGCCATTTTACCTGTGCTCTGAGAACCTAAGGCGGGAACTCTCAGACAGATATGTTTCTCTCTGATTCATGACAAACTGCAGTGAGGGAGATCAAAGGATGGCAGGGGCATGAAGGTTTTATACAATGTCCATGATTTGCAAGGAACCATTCCTCCCAGCACTGGATTAAGTTTTTGAATGCAGTATTTTGGCCTACAATATCTGACTTCCCTAACTCTCTTTCCTGTGTGGGCTGCCAGAAGAGAGAGAAATCTTGGCTTTGCTGTATATTTGTCAAGCATTCCACAGAGCTGGTAAAGTAGGCAAACTGAAGAGTCTATGTTGTGACCTGGATTAATTTTCTCCTTTCCTAGGGCATTTTCTAGCAAAATTATGATTCTATGAATTACACTACTTGTAGATGAGCCAAATTACTTGTAGACTTGCTTCAGTAGCACTGTACTCTGCCACTTGACTGGAATCCATCTGCATAGTGGTCTATTTATGAATGTCTAATAAGGCACTTGAATGAAAATGGTAACACACTCAGGGTTCACATACAAAGAACATTTTAAAATGGAACACTTGAAACTTTTATGTGGAAATGTATGCACTCCTGATAAATCATGGGAGAGGTCTCTGGGAATAAATTCTTCTGTATTATTAGGTATGCACACACTGTGTTGAAAGTGTCATTATAATGCATATAATTTCAACAAAACTATAGATAATTATAGTGAATTGCTGTTTGTTTTGGTTCTCTTTCTTCAGTAATTGGAGTCATTGCCAGAAGTTTCAGTTTTCAGCATTGTATTTGGGGTATTTCATATCATTCGTGTCAGGGGGTCCATGAGGTGAAAGTGAAATTCCTTTACAAAACTGGTGACAACACCTGCAGAGGTAAAAGAAAGCAGTAGCAGTATTGGTAATGAAGGGATCAGATTGGCAGTAAAATAGTACTGCAGAGAAAGAGAAAAAGATAACTAAATAAAATTGACTTCTTTTGAAGGTCAGACTGAAAAAGGAAAATATTTATGTGACTTCGGTATTTTAAAGACCAAAAATGCAAAATAGAGTGTTGAATCATTACATTTGAAATCTGACTTTTTAAGTAGCTGCCGTGCCCTCCTTTACTCTTTGAGGTTTGTGAATGTGCATGAACCTAGTTAGAAACTGTCTTACTAAGTTTCTTATTAACTGCAAGACATTCCATAATGTGAGAGACTACATGCGAAAACTGTCCTTGTCTTGAGTGCACACTAACCAGAGACCTAGTTTTGCAAGACTTCTGTGCATGTATTCAGCCTGGCATCCTTGATGCCAAAGTGACTACACAGGGTACTGGTAGTGAACGTAGAGATGGGCCCATGAGAAGCGTATAATGGGGCCACAGGCCATTGGCTTGGGGTACAGCAGACCCGGGGTGTTTCCTACAGAAAACTGTCAGACTGCAAAGTAATGAATACATATGATTTTAGAGTATTAAGCAGAACAACATATAGTTAGCAATCTTTATTTGACTAATCAATGTTCCTAATCCATTTTAAATTAATTTAGTGTAATGTTTTCTGTCAAAGTCAGTGTTATGATTTCTATCCTCACATTATGCTGAAGAAAGTGGGATTACTTTATGGCCATAGACATTTTCAGATGTCTACTATAATTTTCCCTAAAAGGTAGTAACCTCTTTCAGAGAGTCTCAAATAAATCCCAAAATAAGAGAATCCAGACAGGTAACATGACCATTTATTTGTTCTCTCTCTTGTAATGCACTTTCTTTTCACACAGTGAGAGATTTAACACTGGAAAAAGATAGAATTATAAAAAAGTAGTGTTTTTCATTATTATGGAGGCGGTGACATATAGTATAAACACAGAGCATAAAAATTGCAGAAAAAAAGGTGCATTCATTTCTTGTATAAAGTCTAACTGCAACTACTTTCCTCTCAGCTTTACTGGCCTAATGATCCATAAATTTTGCTGCTTCTCCTGGTACAGTAAAAATATGAGTATTGCCTTAAAAACTAATTGGAAGCCTTGCAGAATAAAGCCTGATATAATCCTATTTTAAATCTCTCAGACACAGTTAAAATTATGGAGGATTTAGAGAAAGAAGAATTATAAGAGACTATTTTTCTCTTAAAGTACACTGTTCAATAAGCCTATATCCCTCCATCTCTTTTTAGTTACATGTTCAAATCAGTGGCCCTTGAGAAGAGTGCTTTATGAATCAGGACCTTAGTTTCTTGATAAAGCATATTATTTATGTCATAGGCCATTGCTTACATACAATTTGAATAGCACAGGCTTCAGCTGATGTAACTTCAGCTCATGTAAATCAACATACATCTTGATTCCAGTGATTCCAGGTCACTCACACATCTGTTTGGGGGCATACTGGTTCCATTCACAATGCATGGCTCGGTTATGTTAAAGAACAAAGACTACCTTTAATGATTCTATTTGAATCACTGCTGAGGCTCTGCAAAATTCAAGAGTATCTGTCAACCTCTGGAACTGTCCAAGAAGAAAATTAGCAGCATGATTTATTGTTAATGCTTACAGTGTTACGTATACCTCTAACATTTTAAATAGACAGGAAAAGCTCATCTCAGTTAATTGGCACTCCCTAAATTATGGGATCTACTTCTGTATGGGGAGGACCACCTGTTGATACATGCATGTATGCTTATTCTAAATCATAAGCATAAAAATTAAACTCTGAAGATACACTGCTGATCTTTATTTTGTTCCAGAAAAGACTGATAATGCTTGAGGTATTTAGTCTGTAAAGGAGAAACTAGTGAAAGACTTCAGTAACTTCACTTATTAACTTAAGTAACTTACATTATAAAGTGGATGAGATTTCCAAGAGAACATATTTCACAAAATGAAAGCTAGCCCACAGACTTTGTTCTTTCAATTAACAGGGGGGGAAAAAAGGGTTAGTAGGGTCACACCAAAAGATTAGAGAGTTACAGCAGAGAAATTAGAAATATGTCTCAAAGCACAAACCAGCCGCTAGCAGGTGTCTCTGTCAGGATTTGATTCCTGAACTATTTACTCTGAAGTGTCTTGTGGCTGCCTTTGAAAGACTGAGGTGTGTCCAGTGGCAGACAGAGGTTACCAAATGGGTCACTTGAGGGTGCCTCTGTTCCTAAAAATACAGCTGCCTTTTCTGATGCCTTTGAGGAAGAACTGTGTCAGTCTGTCACAGGATTTATTTCTGTGAGAGCTGAGAAACTATTTTACAGCAGCAAATACACACTGTTTTGTTTCTCCACTAGAACATGTTAAAAATGGGAACTACACCCTCAAAGGTATGATTCACCTCAAAACAGAGAGAAAAATCTCTTCTGCTGTGTTAGATTTCAGAGATTCCCCCAGCACACATTCCCACAGTAGGACACCAGCTCATTAGCTTTCCCTCTCTCTGAAGCACAGCTGGATAGCATTGCAGCTCCGAAAAGGAGGCTCTACCCATTTGATGCTCGCTCTTCCTCTGCAAGGTTTGACCTACACTGGAGAATTTCAACTGAATTTCTTCCTACACACCTCCTTCTTCTGTGTTCTTCAGAGCTGGAAGAGGATTCTGCTTCACAAATAATTAAAGAGAAGGAGAACTATTGTAGACCATAGATTTTAAGTGTATTGATAACTGAATTCAGCTAGTCTGACTTCCCATATTGCACAAGCCAGGGAATTCTATCCATACTGCATGAAGGTGTTCCTGGGGGCTGGAGCTCAGATTAAAACATGAAACAAGAGAACCCAAAGACAGCATTCTCTGCTACTTCTTGCTTTCCTTCTGTTCATTAAACCAAGCAAACAATCCTTGCCAAGAAATGAGCAGGCCTTGCTCAAGGATAATAGATGAGACACTGATGAGATCTTCAAGAGACTCTGCTGAGGCAGCAGCCACCCCAAGGGTGAGAAGGAAGGTACAGACAAGGTGATGTAGCAGCAGGAAGGGGACACTTGCTCAGCAGACTTGAGGCCTATGACTTCTGGCAGCAAGAGGAAGGCTCTATTTCAACCTGCAGCTATTTAACCTAAAATTTGGTTGCCTTGGCAACAGAGGAGAAACTCGTTGTGTTGGGGAAACATCCTGGGCTAGATATCTCAGCTTTTACAATTAGGATTAGTGCTACAAAGAGATAAGTGCAAGTGGAGGAGGAATGGCATGAACAGGTGGAGTAAGGTACAGATGAAATGAGCTGCTCAGCATGGACAGAAAGGCAGGCAAAGGAGGGCTAATTGAACCTTCTGTTAAGGAGACTCTTGAATGTTGAAAAGCTCCAGTAAGAACCCAGAGGTCAAGGTGAGATGGGACTAACTTTGGTATGTTGTGGAGGAGGTCTGTAACAGATTCCCTGGAGCAGAGGAGGTTGTGGATGAGCCTTAAACAGCTATTTCTTGTCCTCACAGGGGCTTTCATAAACCTGGAAGGAGAGCACCACGGCACTGAGCAAACCAGCAAGCTGAAGTACTCAGCGTATTTTTCTGTCTCAGTCCTTACAGGCAAAGCCTTCTCCTGGATCTCTGCTTCTGTCAATACAGCTGGGTAGGAGAGAAGTAGACAACAGCTGGGAAGCAAAAGCTTTAAGGGACTACTTATAGTAGCTGAATGTCTTCAGATCCGTAGGACTGCATGGGATATACCTGGGGCTACTGAAGGAGCTGGCTGAAGTGATGGTGAGATTCATTTGTCCTCTAAGAAAATCCATGTTGATCAGAAGAGGTTCCTGATAACTGGAAAACTGCCAACATTGCATCCATCTTTGAGAATTGCAAGGAAGAGGAAGTGGAGAATTTCAACATTCACTGTAAAGCTGATGTCCAAGCCAGATGAATAAGAAATTGCAAACTCACCCAACAGTCCAGTGTTCTCCGTTGAAAATGGGTGTAGAGAAACTGGAGAGGAACAAGGGGAGGGCTAACACTGGCCGGAGACATAGAGCATGTAGTCTACAAGGAAAGGATAAAGGAGATGCATTTATTTAGTCTGGAAAAGAGATGCTAAGAGGCAGTAGGATAGCAGCCTACAACTATTTGAGTGGAGATTAGCAAGATGACAGAAACAGTAGGGAACAAATAATGTAAAAGGGGCAGTGACCAGAAATTGCTGCTTTGATGGTCAGACTGGACATTAGGAAAAACCTTTTTACCAGAACAGTGCAGCACTTAAATGGGCTCCCCATTCCTGGATGTTTTCAAGACTTACATATGGCCACAGCTGGTGTGATCTAGCGGTGGGAATAGTCTTGGTCTGGGCGGGATGGCCTCCAGAAGTCCTTCCAGCTAACATTTCTATGGCTCTGATACCACCACAATACGAACAGAAAGACAAAAAATTCACAGTGTAGTTATGCATGTGCTGGCCAAACAGCTACCCTCATGTCATCTAAAACCTGCTGTGATGTAGGTTTTGCACCTGGCTTAATATATGGGTTCTGGTGTATTTTTTAATTAGACTCAGAGTATTCCCACCAAGGGCACACTGTTCCAATATCACTTGTATCTATCTTAATGTCAATGCTTTGGAGTCTGTTGGATGAGACAAAAAAATGTTGTTGTCTACAGTATAATGGAAGATAAGAGGTCCTTAAAAAATATTCACTTTCATAACCAGCTGCACTGGAAAACATTAGATCATATTAATTGTAGAAAAAGTTATCCAGATATGATCATTGTATTTGGTTTAGGCACTTTTATACATCTGGAAGACTGGAATTAAATTTATCTTCAGATTGAAAAAAATTCTTACTTTTTAAGTGTTTATGTAGTACAGAAAAACTTGCTTCACAAATGATGTCATTCAGCTTAGTAACAATGGCTTTTTATTCTTACGCATCTGAGTTATGGATGTATCTGTAGCCTGCAAGAGTAAATTCAGTCTGCCCTCCAGATAATGGTGTTGACCATAAGAGAAACATATAAATAACCCAAATATTCCCTCTATAAAAGGAGACCCTGTAGTATAATTAGGTCAGTAACTGCAACACAGATTATACCTACTAGAA
>VXAL01006511.1:40788-53248 GCA_013399475.1 Chauna torquata | reverse complement strand
TTCTCTTCTCTTCTCTTTTCTCCATATAGACTGGTGGGTCCAGGGGGTGAAAGAGCATTTTAGGATTTCATCCCTTTCCTTGCTCCTATCACATGAACATGGGTCCCCAGTTGATTCGCACATTTACGGTGTCCCCAGCCACGCGCTCCCGAGGTCCCCGTGGGGTCTGTGGCCGCCGGCCGGCTGCTGAGCAGGGCTGTGCTTGCAGGTCGGGCGCTGCTGCGGCTGAACGGGGAGAAGCTGCAGCGCATGGGCATCGCTCACGAGGCGCAGCGGCAGGAGGTCCTGCAGCAGGTCCTGCAGCTCCAGGTGCGCGAGGAGGTCCGAAACCTGCAGCTGCTCAGCCAAGGTAGGGTGAGTGGGCAGGGAGCTGAACCCCGGGCAGGTTGTGCCCCTCTGTGGCCATGCGGACAAGGAGAGCAGTGGCTGTGAGAGCCAGTGGCACCCAGCTGCCCTGCTCCACCTGCACGTTGCTGGTGCAAATGCAGCCCATGCTGCAGCTGGGATGGGTTGTGGTGCTCAGGGACGGGTTGTGGTGCTCAGGGACAGGCTGTGGTGCACAGCACAAAGTCCACTTCTGGCAATTTGCTCTGAAGGGATGAGATTCTCCAGGGCTGGCTCCAATGTGCCACCCTGCAGGTTGTTTATTCCTTCCTCTCCCCTCCTTGTTCCAGCGTCTTTTGGAAATGTCTCCTAGCTGATCCATCTGTTTGGCAGATTGTACCAACACTGTGAACCGAGCACCTCTGGGATGGACTGTGCACCGCAGATATGAGACCTGAACCGCATGCTTGGAATACGAAGAGACAGCTTCCGAGCCACTCCGGGGCTTTTCTCTTTCTTCTTCTCTCTCTTTCTTTTTTATGAATACATTTCTGTGCAGAGATGGGATGCTTTCTTCAGCAGATGCGGCTCCTAGCCAGAGGAAAATTAGCAAAACAGCCACTGGGACAGATGAACTTCTGCCCATCTGAGCCGGATCGTTCACAGGGCGAGACTGCAAAAAGAAAACGGTGACAGGCACGGCTTAATGTTGTGGACAACATGAGCACGGCCATTCGTGGCACAAATCAGAGCCATGCACGGGAAGCTGAAACCTTGTGCACATGAGCGGTGTCCCAGCACCTGGAGGCTCTCGGCGCGACTGGGGATAGCTCCAGACTCTGCTTGTGTCAATGCCTCGGAGCTTGTTTGGGGAGCTTTAGTCTTCTCAGACTGGGCTGTCTTCCAGTGTCCTAGGAGATAACATTATCAGTAGCAAATAAGATGACCTGATCAGGCAAAAAAATTAAAAGCAGGGCAGAGTCACCAGCGCCTGGCTCCACTTTGTGAATTAAAAAGGGAGCTGAGTCATCGACGGCGGAAAGCCAGGAGAGCGCAGGGTCAGCAGGCCGGGCGGTGGCCGCGCTCTGGAGGACACTGCACCAGGAGATGCTTCACATCCTTCGTCCATCCTCGTTCTATGGCTGCGTGTCTGGTCCTCCCATCCTCCCGTCCCAGGTTTTATTTATTCCCCCCCTCCCAAAAGGGGAGGGATGAAAGCTGTCTGTGCTTCGGCCGGGCTCTTTGCAGAGCTCTGCCCCTCCAGGGCTTTTGCAAACACCCGACCCTTCTGGGTCTCGTGACGGTGCCATCGATGCCAGCACCGTCCTGATAAGCCAGCTGATGGTTCAGGGGAGGTGACGTTTCCTGCCGCGTCCCCCAGAACCGCAGGCATCGGCTGCGCTGCGGACTTGGCGGAGACGGGCACCCAGGTGCCGGTGGCTGCCGCGCACCCCCCGCCTCCTGCTCTGCGAATAAAATCAGACTGTTGTTTTGATTTGCCGGTCTTCTGTCTCGTTCCATGGTTTGACCTATTTGTTACCCAGAAATACTCAAATGGGGAAAACAAAGTGCAAGATTTCACTAAGAGTGAGTGGCCACTAGGTTGGGGAGAGGGGACATCCCAAAGCTGCCCACAAGGGACCACAATGGGCTGTGCATGGGGATGTCCCCCCTCCAAACATGGAGATGCTCAGGGGACATTTACAGCTCTAAACTCCTGGGCCAGGCACCTCTGTGGGCATCACTGGGCCAGCAGTGGCAGCGGTGACAGTGGTGACAGTGGTGACAGTGGTGACGGTGGCTCTGAACCACCGTGGGATCCGAGGGGGGAGAGCAGGTCCCCTCGGACATCCCTGCTGGGATAACCATCAACCTCTAGCTCTTACCACTGTTTAAATCCCCTCACAGCTCCACATCGATGCTGTGGAAACGAGAGTTAAGGGGCTGCTGATCTTTGCCAGCAGGTATCAGGGCGCGATGCACCAGGAGGGGAAGGGGAGCCCTGGGCAGTGCTGCAAAGCCCCAGCAAATGCCAGCGATGCTGCCCAGATCCCGCTCATCCCCCTCAGCGTGGCTGCAGTGGCAGCCACCATGGTGCCATCGCTGTCCCCATCACACCTGGTAGCAGCACTGATTTCCGTGGGGGTGGGATCAAAATGAGCTGAAAATGAGCTGTTTGCTCAGGGCTAGCAAAAGTCATGATGACCCCTAAGATTTTTTTGTCTCCCCACTGAAATCCCCAAGAAAAGCAGTCCTCAGGGTACTCCAGGCGTGTGGAGGTGTTGGTGGGGAAGGACGAGGGCAGATGCAGCGCCCCAGGGATTTGTGTCCAGGCTTTGGAGGGCAGGAGCCCCCTGGGCTCAGAGCCCTGCACACTGAGGCTGGATGGAGGGGGTCAAGCCAGTGGCTGGCCCAGGGGTTGGGAAAGGACGTGATGGAGCCCGGGCAGGAGGAGAGGGCAGCAGCACCTGTGGCTCTCGCTGACCGTGCTGTGTGCAGGATGCAGGGAGCATCCTCAGGCTCCTCCACGGTGGCCAGAACTGGCGGTTCCCAGGGGGGCCGTTCGTACGAGGCCAGCCAAGGGCTGGGTAACGGCACCGCTCTGACCAGCCTGGCCATTAGCAAAGGGTTTAATTGGCTCTTTCCTGCTGAACATCCCACCAGCATCCCCCGCACAGCATCCCTGCGCTGAGCTGCCTCCTGCCCGGCAGCTGCCTGTTGTAAGGAGGAAGCCGGTCATTTTGCAAAAGCCACTGCTTCCCCCGGGAGCTGAGGAGTGACCCAGCGTGCCCAGGTGGTGGAAGGGTCTCAGAAGCAAAATCTGGTTCTCAAACTGTCTTGGCTTGGATAACGATGTCACCAAATGGCACTCGGATCCAAGCAGGTGAATTATCTCCCTTGCGCCAGGGCAATTTCCATGATACCAGCCTTGCCAAAGGAGTTTACAACTTGCATCTGTCGGCTTTGGTGCTGGTCTGAAGGTAAAACCAGCAAATTTCCAAAATCCAGCGTTCCCGCAGCTCAGAGGAATACATCACCTGGGCTGTGCCTGCACCAGGGCAACCCAAACCGCGGCATCCGGTCCCTCCCCGCTGGCTCCAGCCTGGCCCCAGCAGCGCGGGCGATGCCCATTCATGTGCTGCTCTCGCTGCGAGGGGGTCAGGCAGTGAACCCCAGGACCCATTTGCAGGCACCCCCACTGACTTGGGAGCTTTGCTGTTCACAGCCCCTCGCCCCCCTCTGAGTACACAGAAATCTGAATTTCTTCTGCTGATACTGACCTTTTCAAACACGCAGAGAAATTGGTTCTTCTCACCTCACTAGAACTTCACTAGCAACAAAGCTGAGTGAATTTATTGAATTTTAAGAAAAAGAAAGAAAACAACCAGGGGGAAAAAAAAAAAAAACAACAAAACAACCATCTCTCCTGCACCAGCGGGGCTCATGCCGGCACTCCTGGCTGCGGGCTCTGCCGAGCTGGCCGCGACGGAGCCAGCTGCGGCGCACGATGCGCCCACCCCGGCCGGTGCAGGGTGCGGGTTTGCTCCTTGCTATGCTGTTGTGTGCAGAGCAGAGCCCTGCACAGGATGCGGCCCCATCGCCTCCTGATGCGTCCACTATTAAACCTCCGAGCCGCGTTGGATCAGAGCTAAACAAAGCCCAGACAAGACAACCCATGGTCAAGAGCCGGTTCGATTCCCCCACCGTGTCCCTGCCCTGGCAGCGGGTGCCGGGGTGCAGGAGCCAGCCGGATGGTGGCATCGGGGCGGTCGGCAGCAGGTGATCGTCCCCACGGGGCCGGGCGCTCTGCCCCAGAGCAGACCACGGCTGCTGGGCTCCTGCTGCGGGTGAGCCGCATCGTTAGAGGGAGATGCTGAGCTTTTTTGGGAGAGCTCTGGAGAGGCAAGGAGGAGAAATGGCTTCTGTCCTGGGTGCCGCTTCAGGCTGCGCTCACGCAGCGGTTTGGGGGCAGTTTTGAAGCTGGGGGGCACGGAGCAGTGCTGCATCCGCATGGGGCCACCCGTTCACCCTGGGGTCCCCCCGGTCCTGCCCCGAGGCCCAGCTGTCCCTTGCTGGGACCCCCGCTCGAGCTCCGTGTGCCACATCCACCCACGCCAGGCTGCACTCCGACTCCCTCTGGCTCCTCTTCTGCAGCCAGGGATGCACCGAACCCCTAAAACAAACCCCGTACCAGGGGTGCCCACCTCACTTCTGGTGCACTGAAGGCAATAGCTCTGCTTTTCTCTGCACCTGTTGCGGGTGGAGCAGCCTGGCTCTCACACGAGGAGAAAGAAGGAAGTGGGAAGCCCACCAGCGTGCGGGGCTGGGCGCGAAGCACGGCCCCCCTGCGGTGTCCCTCTGGCCCACCGAGGGTTTCCCGGCAAGGACAGGGCTGGAGGTGCTGGGCAAACACTGTGTGCAGGGCAGGGCAGGGCAGGGGGATGCCCCGGCCACCCAGAACGCTGCCCCGGCACGGTGGGTGCCGGCTGCGCCTTCATCCCGACCAGGATGGTGATGGCGAGAGCAGAGCATCCTTCCAAGCCGGCTCTGGGCCACTGGTCCTGCTCTGGACAAGTGTCTGGCGCCATCTAATGCCCTCGGATGTCCAAGGGGGACCCAGGGCCAGACTCTGCATGGATGCATCTGGAGCACCCTGGGCCGGTGGGTGCAGCACAGGGACCGTGGGCACTGGAGGGAGAAGGGTGCTTGGGCCCCTGTCCGGGCTGAGGGACAGCTCGGGCACTCCCCTGCTCTGGCCAAGTGAGAAAAGTACCTCCCATTTATCTAGCACTTATCTGCCACTGGTATTCCAGGCACTGCCCCAAAACAAGCAGCACCAGACAATGAAACAGATTAATAGGGCTCAGATTCATGGAATATTAAAAGCAGACAACAATTAAAGTAAACAGAAGACACCAGCCAGCGTAAATCAATCCCATGCAGCAGGCAGGAGGATGCGGGCAGCAGCACCAGGGCGAACGGGCAGGAAACAGCCACGATCAGAGAGCACACGACTTCGACGCGTCTGATTAACTTCTGCTCTTGGCTATTTTTTCGCAATAAGCAGGACAATGCAACACTGGCATAAAAAAAAATAATGGCTAGCTTTTTCTTGCCTTAAAAAAGAAAAATCTAGCAACTCCTTCCCAGTGGGAGAGGCAGCTTGCAGCAAGGTTTTTCAAGCAAAAAAAAAAAAAAAAAAGAAACACAGTTGCACATAGAAAATGCATTCCTAATTTGTCCAAGTAATTACCGAGCCTGGCTTGATGATAGAGATACCTCCAGGTCTGAAACGCTGCTGATTACTTCTCTGATTCAGGAAACGATCCCTGTTCCCCCAACAAGTAAATTCATCCTTGGCTATAAACGCAGCCGTAGATTTCCCTGGCTGCACTGGGGTTTCAGGACACGATTTGCCGATGGATGTCAGCATCCACTGAAGGGCTCTGCTGAACAGAGGCCAGCTGGGATCTGAGCACCCCTCCCTGGTAGGCTACATGCTCGATCTAATTAGGAGCCTGTCCTCCCATCAGGTGTCTGCGGGGATCACCAACCACACCAACCCATCGCCTTTTTGGTGCTCCCAGGCAGCTCATTATGAAGTTTCCCGCGCTGCAGAGCTGCAGGCACCTACACGCAAAAAAAAAGCATGATCCTGGGCAAGGAGGAGAAGAAATCCCAGCTGCTGGTGGCACGCGGCACCTAACGGGGCCACCCAGCCCCAGGCGGGAGTGAGGAAGGATAACTGGCAAATCGGCCTGCGAGAGCTGCGAGCGTGCTCCTGTAAACCGGCGCATCTCGGGAAGGAGCTTGCTGGTGGGGACGAGGCCACGTGCCTGTGCACGGCTGAGGCACGGCAGAACGGCTCCTCCAGGGATGCTGTGGCATCCCAGAGCCCCGGTCCCCATCCAGAAGCCCTGGTCCCCATCCCGGAGCCCCAGTCCCTGTCTCCTGCCTGCGTCTTCACTGCACGTCCAGGACTAATCAATCTTGAATCATTGCTAATGAACTTGGGAACAGTGTTGGGATGGATCAGGTGCCACTCAGGGTGAGATGGATAATATAATTAAGATTTCCTCAAAGGTCCCGTCTTTCTTACCTTGTTAATTAAGCTGATGCAGGGCCCTCCATGCAGAATGCATAATGAGAGGCTGCCGGAGACAGAGCTGGCTATAAACAGGAGGTGGTGCTGGAAGAAATGCAGGGCTGAGGGCGGTTGGGCAGCCACCTGGGTCTTTGGTTCCCGCAGCGTGGCCGGTAGCTGATCTCTGCTGAGATGCTGCTGCATCCTTTGCTCCACAAATACACGTGGAGCGCACGGGGCAGAGCACGGCACGAGGGCACAGGCTGGGATGAGCCTGTTGCCGCCTGGGAGCTGCAGGAGGAGGCTGAGCACCGCGGCACCGCATTCAGCTTCCCAAGGGAGCGGCCACGGCCCAGGGAGCAGGGTTCTGCCCGCAGAAAGCTGGGACCAGGGGATGCTGCTGCTCTTCACAGCTGTCCCCGTGGTTCGGGCACATTTTTGGTACTTGCACTCCTGATGGTGACTTATGACAGTGAATTAATGGCCTCTTAATAAGGGCGACAGTTCCCTTAATTAGAATGTATCGGAGCAGGGATAATTGCTTCATTTCATACTTTTTTCCCGTGTAACTTCCTTCACTTTTAGGTTCTCATTTTCAGCTCCTAAATGATGGAAGGGAGCAATGCCCCCCCGGAGCCCAAAACTCTCCCAGGAGGCATCAGGTGCCACGCGGAGGGGGAAGGATGAGGGGAGGTGGGCGCGGGTGCCCCAAACTCTTACCCGGGGGCAGACCTGGGGCTGGGGCCACCGCTGGAAACCCAAACTGGTGCAGGCAGCGGGACTGGGCTGAGCCACTCCTCCTGAAATGGGGGCTGCTGGGGTCAGCCAGCACTGCCCCTCCATCTGAGCACACAAACTGCTTTGCTTCGAGAACAGACCCTGCAGAAACACGTTGAAATAGTTGCAGTGCTTCAGAGGGGCCTTTTTTTGGAAAGTTCAGTGCTTGGTTTTGACACAACATTTCCAGGCTGGTTTTTGCATGGGCTGTTAGTGGGGGGCTCAAGAAAGAAACCTCCCAACCCCCAACCTGAAATGAGCCGCTTCGTTTCCCATCAGATGACGGGTTTATTTCAAACCGGCACAGATCGGGGAGGCTTTTTTCACGCCTCGCAGCTCCGTCCCCGAGCCCGCTATCCCCGTCCTGTCCCGCTGTTCCGGGGCTGCGGGCACCAGCCTGGCAGGGCAGCCCTGGCCCCTGGCCCCCCCAGCTTGGGGCAGGCTCCCCACGGAGCCGATAAGGCTGCGTAAATAATTAATAGCAGCAGCGCGGCCGTAGG
This sequence comes from Chauna torquata, assembly GCA_013399475.1. Taxonomy (NCBI): domain Eukaryota; kingdom Metazoa; phylum Chordata; class Aves; order Anseriformes; family Anhimidae; genus Chauna; species Chauna torquata. The sequence continues at coordinate 45,562 of VXAL01006511.1, read as the reverse complement.
GTTTCTGGGAGCGTCGCTTCTCTCTTCGGGCGGGAGCCTTTTCTCCATTAACCTTCCTTCTTTGCACTGCAGCCATTTTGATTCCTCGCCATATCTGAAATTAAATCTGTTAGGATTTTCTCTCGCTCTTCTCCCCCCTCTTTTGCTTATATTTGCTGAATGTATTCAAGCACAAGAGAAAAAAAAAAAGCTATCAGCATAATTCATAGCTCACGCAGTCATCTCGGGCTCCGGTTTCCAATCAGAGGCCCACGCTGCGGAGCCAGCGCCTTGCAGAAGGAGGCTGGGGATGGCCCGGATGCTGCTTCGCAAGCCATGAGCGATTCTCCCTTTGTTCTGGTATCGCACCGCTTCAGCCAAAACAGCCACCGCACAGCCCAGCCTCCGCTGCGGATACGGGAGCGCGGAGCCGAGCCGCGGGGCTTTGCTCCCCCCTGCGAGGATAACGGGGAAGGAGCACGTTCGCGCGTGCTGTGCCCGGCAGCAGCGCTGGTTTGGGGACAGAGCCCGGGCAGACGTGGGCATCCCCAAAACCCATCCAGGCACCGTGGTCGTGCCCTTCCCCTCGCTTGGTCCTGCCCCACAGCGCGTGATGCTCAGCACGCATGAGCAAAATCTGGGCTCCCAGTCCCTCCCAGTCCCATCCCTGGGCATCCCAGTGCCGCGCCAGAGTTGAGGCTGGTGCTGGCTGGCAGTGCGGGCACACGTTCCAGCACCAGGCTTCTTCTCCCCGCTTGGCCCCGCGCTGGCAGCTTTTTGCGCATGTTTCGGACGTGCCTCAAGAAGCAGTGGTGGATGAAAGTGGCTCTGTAAATCCAGCACCCATTTTACTCCACAGATTTAATGGTGTGAAGGGCGCTGCTGCAGCCTACCGGGTGTTACCGCATTTTAAAGTTATTCACCATGTCAGTGCCCACTTACCAGGCAGCCCCGTTCCAGGCGAGAGGATGAACAGCTGGCTTCAGGGACAAACAGCGCCAGGTCCCAGACTGCCTCAACACCCATCTGCACCCGGGGAGGGCCTGCATCCAAAAACCGAGGATTATTGGACTATTTCCTGCCTTTCAACTGAGAGGGGTTTTCTTCCACATTTTTGGCATTTTTAGATGCTGTCCAGGTGTCGTTCGGGTCAGATCAGCCCCTGGTCAGTGGGGCCAAGCCCCAAGGTGGGATTCTGGGGGGGGTGACCCCGGTCGCTGTTCCCTGCCAGACACGGGCAGCTCTGGGGACGTCCACCCCGTGCACCCGCCCCGGCCAGGCGAGCAATGTGGGAAGTGCACGTAGGATGGCAGCAGCTCGCTGTGCTGCTGCACCGGCCGCGGCTGCTCCGGCAGCGGAGCCGCTGCGGGGCTCAGGAGCCGCCACCGTGCCGGGGCTGGGGCTGCTTCGCTGGGGTGGCCGAGCCCCACAGATTTGCCCCGATGTGGATGTGGCCTCTCAGCAACACGCGGGTGAAACGAGCCGCAGCCCTGCCATGGTGTCTCTGCAGCTCTCCCAAGCTGGTGACAGCCGGCTGAGGTCACCGAGCCACCGGGCCACCAGTGGCAGGAGAGCTGTCCCTGCATCCTGCGCCCCACCACCTCGTTCAAGCCCCGGTGGCACCTAGCTGTCCTCACCGAGATACAGGAAAGAGAGAGAGGAGGGAACCCGTATGCGTGCTTGTCGCAGGTGGCACCCCGCTGGATCACTGTTTGCCCTCTGAATAAATCCTCCCTTCGAGGAAGGATGCAGCTGGTGCACCTTGAGCTTTCCCTGTCCTCTGGAGGGGGCAGAGCCCCCCTGCCTGCCCTGGTGCTGCCGCCCTCGTCCTCAGCTCAGCAACCACAAAGGAGCAACCACAACAGAGCAAGAGCCGAAATGAAAAGGTCTCTGCACAAACATTTATCTGATCCTTGCTATATAATCGCTTTTTCCCTCTCTCCTCTTCCTGGGGTCCGTATCAATTTAATTTACATGCTTGCCGGCTTCGACTGCTTCACCCCCCACCGCCAAACACCTTCACGGCTGCAGCATGCACCAGATCGCCTCTCCTCTGCTTCCTCCTGCCTTGCACAGTGGAAACAACCGGTGACCTGCAGGGCAGAGCACCAGGAACCGCAGCTCCTCACCAGCACAGCCCCGTCCCCGGGGCAGGGCGTCCCCCCTGCGCCCCCACGCCATCGGCCGGTCTGCGTGGGTGAGCTCTGCTCCGCGAACCGCCCTTCGGCAACGCCGCGACGCAGGAGGAAGCGCGATGGTTTCCCACGAGCACGTGAAAGATGGCAGCGCCGGGCTCCGTGTGGCTCCTCTGCACCGTGGCCTCTCCTGTCCCCCTGCTCCTGCTCCTCCTCCTCTTCCTCCTCCTCCTCCTCCTCCTCGCCACTCCTGCCCTTCCCGGCCGGGCTCTCCCACACCATCACAACTCTGTGCGTGGAAAACAACAAAAAAAAGGCACTTCTCAGCATCTGTTCTACATTTGCTGTTCTTTTCAAGTTCATTCCTTGGCCCCCTCCCCTTCTCTCAGCAGGGCCTGAAAATAGTAACTGTGGTTGCCTTTATATTGCATTATTTAAGAGTTTCTGTACCTCGATCAGCCGCAGCTGGCCGCTCTCCAAACCCATCTACAACCTCCAAGGCGGCCGGGCTCCCCAGCCTCTCCCTCTCACCCCCACCCTGCACCTTGTGCTGCAAAACCATGTTTTGCAAACGCAGAAAATGAACGCAGCCTTCAGCAAGAGCATGGTGGCAGGGATGGGGACAGAGAGCCCCTTCTAAGCCCACTTTTAATGTCCTTCGGCTCTGGGGCTGCAGCTCTGCTGCTGTCACACTTGGCAGGACCACATGTGGGATGCACGAGGGTATCCAAAGGCATCTGGCCGCACTTTGAAGCCTTACAACAAGGAGGAGACATTGAACGTGTTCAGGATGCTCGTTGGTCCCACTGGGCACATGAAGCCGCTTGCCAGCCCGCTGCAGGTTAATAGCTCTCCTCGCAGGCAGTCCGCTGGCTGGGAAGCGAAGCTGCCTCGGATGTGCCTCATTTTATACAAAGAAGGTGGGCTGTGCCTTTCCCTCCCACCCCACTGATCACCCTCTGCTCCACTGATAATAACACGTAGCAATTACACAAAGCTTTACATGCTCTCTGCAGACATTAATTAAGCTCTTTCCCCTCAACGGAGACAAAGAGGGGAAATGTGGGGAAACTCCCAACTTGCATTTTATTGCTTCGATGATGCAGTGTGGCTGGACTCCGCTAGCACAGGCTGGGGAGTGGTGGTGGCACCAAGGAGCTGCACGGCTGACCCCGCCGGGGCATGGCTTTGCTGCGGGACCACACCACGGTGCCTGCCAGCTGCCAGCGGTGGCAGGCGAGACGTGCCTGGGAGCAGAGCTCAACTGCAAGGCGCTCGTCACCCTCCCCATGCTCTAGCGACGGCATCGCGGGGCCCCTGCTCCGTGCGAGCCGCGGTGCCGGTGCTGCCTGCATGTGGGAAATCCCCGTCCTCCCGAGCAGAACAGCGTTTTGCAGCCTTTTAACCCGGAGACTGCAGCTGCTCGCCCACGTGGCCTTGGGGACAGGGGAAATGGAGCAGGAATGAAGTCGGGAGCCTTGTCATGTGCTTTCGGTTTGTGCCCACAGCTGTCTCGGTGGCGTGTGACACCTAGAGCGGGGTCACCGTGCCACTATGAGCAGAGAGACATAGGATGGCTCAGGGCAGCCCTGGCAGTGATGGACACTCTGGGCTTCACTCCCACGTGGCAAAATGTGTCTGATTTTCCCTAATTTCTGGACAGCCACTAAGACAGCAGCACCACTGCTGCAAGCCCTGAATCCTGGCATTCCCAGTGCTAATAACCAGGGATGGCTCTGCCCTGTGACACCTGCCCTGATGCCACGAGCCCGCAGGGTGACACGGGAGCTGGGAATACCAGGAGCAGAGCTTTACCTGCAAGGGGGTGCCCGCAGGAGAGCCCATAGCTCAGAGGGGAGAGCCCCGAGGAGACCCAGGCTGCGCTGGGTGGGTGATTAAAGCCTTGGGCACCAGGGATGGTCACTAGCGTTGCTCCCAGAGCTTGAACCCGTTTCTGATTGCAACCGTCCCCGCGGCGGGTGCAAGCGTGCGCACAAGCGCGCTGCCTGCAGCCCGTCCACAGGCAGGGTCCCTCCCGGGAGCTTGCCCAGCGTGCTCGGGGCATTGCTCACGCAGAGGAGCCCGGCTGGGAGCCGCTGCCATACCCTGGCCTTGGTGGTTGCGGTGATTATCTCAGGGCCGCAAGCACCGACCTCTGCCAGCAAAACGGGGGCCAAGAGCGACAACGTCCTCCTGACCAGCTGAAGAGTCGGTGATGGAGCCAGCGGCTCCCTTCGCCCTCCTGTCTCACCACCCGACCTCCGCGCTGCAGAGAGACCCAAAGCACAGGATGCTCCCTTCGGCCACCGCCATCCCACCCTGCCCGCGTCCATGGTGGCGGGGACGTGCCACCGTGTCCCCAGCTGTCCCCCAGCAGTGAGCCCGGCCTTTTCTCCCCCATTCCTGCGTTTCGCCCCCTTGCAGCAGGGGCACCCCGGGAAGGCACTGAGGCTCCCGGCACCGCCCCGAGGGCACCGCCTCGCACCCAGGCCCCGGGCGGCTTTACGACGGGGGGCCCGCAGCCTCCTTCTGCCCGGGCTTCGCACCCGCGCCTGGAGGGGGACGCGGAGGGCACCGGGCACCGGGCCCCGCCGCCCGACCCGCACCTGCCCGGCTCCGGCCTCAGGGCTCGGGGGCTCCGGGCGGAGCGGGGCGGGCCG
>VXAL01006511.1:1580-40317 GCA_013399475.1 Chauna torquata | reverse complement strand
CTCTCGCTTCCCCTCCCGGGGAGCGCGGGCCCGGCGGCGGGACGGGCCCTCGGAGCCGCCCGGCTTGGGTCCCCCCCCGCTCCCGGGAGGCGTCGCGGAGGCCTCGTGTTGTGTCCCCCCCGCTGCCCCCGCGGGGACGGGCGGCCCGGCGGTGACAGGCCCCGGGGTGGCCCGGGTGGCGGGAGGAGGGTGACAGGGCCGAGGGTGGCCCGGCTGTGGCGGGGGGGGACAGGAGATCGGTGGCCGGGCCAGGCCGGGGAGGCGACAGGCCTTGGGGTGGCTCATCCCAGGGACGTGATGGGGCCGCGGGGTGACCCGGCCGTGGCCGGGNGGGTTCGTGGCGGTGATGGGGTGACTTGAGCTGGGAAGAGGACAGGCCATGGGGGTGGCCCGGCCAGTGAGGTGACAGGCGGGCGAGGGGCACGGCCATAGAGGTGACAGGAAGGTGGGGTGGCCCAGGCAGGCGGCAGGAGGATGGGGGACACGGCCTGCAAGGGGACTGGAGGATGGCACAGCCCTGCCAGGCCACAGAGGTGACAAGCACATGGAGCAACCTGGCCAGACCCAGCGAGGTGACAGGCGATGGGGCGGCCCAGCCAGGCCCAGGGAGGTGACAGCTGGACCAGGCAGGGCGTACGTCCAGGACACCTCTGCTCACGCTGGGGTGCCCAGGGCACGGGGACACACTGGTCACCACAGGGGCCACCCGCCACCACTTGGTCACAGCAGGCCAGAGCCATGCGTCCCCGCTTGTCACTAGTGGCCGTGCCAAGGCAGGGCAGTGGCTCCGGCCGGGCCGGGCTGGCTGGGGCAGGCTCTGAGGCGGGGACGGGGACGAGGACGGGGCTGCTGCCGCTCATTGTCTGCTGTTTTTTTTTTGTGCGCGTGTGTGCTTTTCCCATTTGCTTTTGTGCCTGAGGATGGGCGAGGGGGAGGGACTTGCTAATGTGTTTCAAACAGAAACTTTAAACCATCAAAAGCTTCACCCACGCCCAGAAATAGTCACTTGGCTGAAATACAGCGGATCTATGCTGTTTTTACTTGATGTGAGTTATTTCCTGGAGAAGAGCCTTGCTGGGGGTGTTAACGGGGAACCACCAGCCGTTGGGTGTTGCTCGGTTTGGGTGACGGTGCTCCCGCGGTGCAGCGGCTTGGGCTGAAGGACCTCGAGAGGGACATCCCCTGTGGCTGCCCAGTCGCCAGCTGGGGTTGGAGCTCTGCAGAGGTGTTGGGGAGGCAGGGATGTGCGTGGCTGTGTCCCCAGAGCGCTGTTGGCCTCGCGAGGAGCAGGGCACTGGGTGGCCGTCCTGCCCCGGTGGGGTCGCGTCAGCCGCCAGACGCTTCCCTCTTGGAAAACCTGCCATGGTGGTGATTCCCCTCCGTCCCAAGGAAGCCTCTCCTGGTGCTTCCTTGTCTTTTCTCCCAGAAAGTTTCTTACAGTGCGTGAGCTGCAACTCCCCATGCTGCAGCTGAAGGTGCAGCCTGAGATCGAGGAGCTCCCTGTGGTGACTGTCACCTGCGGTGGACTCGCTGCATCTCTGCCTGCGTCCTGCTTGCCCTGGCGTGCCGCTCATACCCAGGCACTGTGGGCAGGGGCGGGCAGCTCGCTTGCTTTTTTGGCATTACCTACATCATGCTGGGCCATCTGAAGCCGTTGATAAATTATTAATGCTAAGTGGAGCGTATTGACTGGTGATTTGTGTTCAGGACCCACAGGTGACTTCTCCCCCTTGTAGTGGTACGGATGTGCTGGGGCCAGGGGCATTGCAGCAGGCCCTGGCTGTGTGTGTGCTCCTGCTGACCTGGTCCAAGGTGACGGACAGGCATTTATGTGTGGAATTATTTCCCCTTCTCCAGTTTGTGCCAAATTTCCCAGCAGTCGGGCTGTGCTGGGAAAGCCCAACACCTCTGCAGGAGGAGTCGTGATAGAGAGAAAACAGCCTGCCTGGGCAGTGAGTGGCTGTGACGTTGCTGTCCCTCGTGAAGCCCAGCAGAGAAGCATGTGGCCGTGCCAGTCAGGCAGGGCTGATCGTGGTGCAGGACCAGCACCTTTCATGGGACAGGTTCCCAAACTTCACTCCCCACCTTCCACAGCCACATGCTTCCTCCCTGTCCATGCTCGGGGCCGCCCATGGACTGCACAGGTTTGCTCCCTCCTTGTCCCATGCTGGCTCTTGTGTTGGTGCTGGCTTTTTTCCAGAGCTGGAGTGGGATGCTTTAAAAATGCTGCTGCTAACTTCTGCGCCAGGTACCTAAAGCAGAGCTGGAAGCTTGATCTGCGAAGACGCTGCAGTGGCCGGGTCGGTGGCCGGGCCATCCTCAGCTGTCGTGGGGCCAGCCCCAGCCTTCCCCAGTGCATCCTCGCACCACTCACAGTCAGGACCTGCCAATATCTGTTTCTCCCGTCACCAGCTGCACAAGGGTTTTCAGCGAAATGCAATGAAAGCGTGGAAAGGCGCACGGCGTGGCGCAGGCTGTTGTCTGGTGTCAGTGTGTATTACTGAAAAACAAGTGAGAAGTTTGGACATCACAGAAAACAATGGGCTGATTTCTGCTCTCTGGCTCCGGGGCAATTCCTCTGGGATCCCTGGGGTTGTGTCAGTGGCCAGGGAGTGGAGTTTGGCTCTCGCTAAGTGGTTTATTTGCTTTTATTTTGTATTTAGCCAAAAATAAGAGGAAAAAAAAATCAAAGAAGTATTTGGTGTGGAAAACAAAGAAGTTTAAAACCTCCAAAGCTGGCCAGAAAGGACCTCTTTGAAGGGACAGATGTGCTACGGGGAGCAAGAAGTGATCAGCTGTGAGAGCAGGGCTGAAGCGGGCACATCGAACGTAGCTGTGGTTCCTGGAAGGGAGCGTTCAGGGGCAATGCTCAGCTCCTGCCCCAGTCCTGTGGTTTGGTGTACGCTGCTGCTGGGTGTTAACAAGCAGGATGTCGGTGCCCTGGCTCTCAGTGGGGTCTTCCCTGTGTGTTGCCCTTCAAAAGTCGCCCTCGAGCACTTGTGGTATGTGTTGGGTGGAAGGGTCTGAGCAGACTGACCTGGTGTGGTGCAATGTGCCGGGGTGGGGATGGTGACAGGGGACTCCCCGTGCCCGTCGCCCCCAGCTCAGCCTGTCCCCCCTGTACTTGTGCCCTGGCACAGCGCCGTCCAGCCCCCGGCATCAGCCAGCGTGAGCCCAGCCCCGCACAGCAGCACCGAGGCAGGGAATGGGACCCCCGTGCCGGGTCCCACTCCGGGCCTGGTGACAGCGTCACAGGCAGCACCTGCCCATCATGTAAACGAAACCAGCCCCAATAAACGTTCGATAAACGTGTCAGCCCTGCGGGTTTCCCCTTGGTTGTCACACAGCTGTAAAACAGGCAGAGGTTTGGTCTTCAGCTTTCAGATAGCTAGGTTGTCTTGAATCTTGTTTTCCTTTCAGCAGCTTGACTGCGACGATTGCTTAGGGGAGCAGAGGTGTTAGGAGGTGGCACAGGAAGGAAGGGGACTGGCATATTTGTCCCCAGGGAGCCGGCACAGTAGCGGTGCACACGTGGCTGAGCTGTGGTTTGGGCAGGAATTGTGGGGGCCCTGCTCTGTGCCCACCCTGAGAGCCCCGTCCCTGGGAAGGAGCTGCTGGCAGTCAAGCTGCAGCTCATACCCAGGTCTCCTACCGCGGAGTCCAAATTAGCTGAATAAATGGTTCCTGTGTTCAGCACCAAATGCCAGAGAACCTGTTGCCAAGACTGGAATTTCTAATTTGATCTGATTAACCTTTGTGTCCGTGCAAACAACCAAATATTTGTCACCGGCTGAACACGTGCTGGAAGGGTTTGGCAGCTCGTCTTGGAGCATCTGGTCTGCACGCGACGCACAGTTCCCCTTTCCCACGCAGCAAGTCCCCAGGGGCGCCTCCGAAAGGACAGCCAGACCTCGAGGGACACCCTCGTGTCCCACGCCTTGATGGCAGGGCAGGTGGGGTTTGGGGTCTGCCAAGCCCTGCCGTCCTGTGCCCTTTCCCCGCAGCGGGGGCGAGGGGAGGTGGGCACCGCCTGGGCTGCTCGGACAGGCAGGATGAGCTGGGATGCTCAGGGCAGCGCCTCTTTGGCTTCGGTTGAGTTAAATGATGCAAGCAGGGTTTTGTGGGAGGAATTGGGGGTGACAAGTCAAATCTGTGTATTAAAAAATGTGTGCGTGTGGGAGAGAAGTGTTAAGCAAAGGTGAAGAAGGCACCAGGTGGCACTTCCCTCAGTCACGGTGCGGGTGTCTGGCTGCGCATCGGCGTCACTTCCCCAGCACGTCCCCTCCAGGGTCCCAAGGCCGGATGCGGCAGTGGTGGTCAGCAGGGCTTGCTCCCAAGGGCCTGGTGCCCTCATTGCAGAAGTCTGGGGGGCTTCTTTCCCCCGTGGCGCAGGACATAGCCCCGAGCAGTACTGCTCTTCAGCAGCAGGGAACGCAGCATCTCCTGACGCAGCCCTGTCCTCAGACGTGTCTTTGCCTGTGCTGTCTGGCGGGGAGGAAGCGCAGCGGCGGCCAGCACCCATGGGCTCAAACAGGTGGTGGGCTTAGGTGTGTGAAGACCAGCCCAGGCTCTAAGAAGCAAGAATGAATGAAATGGTGTGGGACCGGTCCTGACGCTGGGCCCAGGACCCCCAGCCTCAGTGTCCGGGAAGGCGCTGCGTGCCTGGTCTCGGTGTCTGTCCGTGCTCCGGCTCCGTTACCGCGGCTCTGTGGTGTCCAGCGAGGCCACGTGCCCCGCGAATCGCCGAGGGGTCTCGATTCTGGCACCTCCTCCTGCTCTCTGCTTCTGCAGGGTGCAGGAGGGGGAGAGGAGGGAAGGAGACCCCGTGCCGGCCGTCCACACGTCCGTGTGGCAGCAGGACTCCTCAGGGGTGAGGGACAGGCTCCCTTGTGCAGTTTCCCTGGCAGGTTAATTTGGCACTGGCTTCCAGATCCCAGTGGGCAACTGGATTGTGCATTAGAGAATAGAAAAAAATGCCAGTATGACCAGACAGTCCAGAGTCACCCTTCGTTCTGCCCCATAGGTTTCAGCCGAGCTGAGCTGCAGGGCAGGTTTGGCTCCCGTGGGGCAATCGGCCTCTCCAGCAGGAGCCGGGCTGACGGGAGCTAGCTGCGGAGCGCTAGGGTCTGTCTGCTCAAGCAGCGCTCCCACTCGTCCACACACAGCTCGTCTTTCCCCAAAAGTCACCAGTTGCTCAGCCCAGCGGGGAATTTCCTCTGTTTTATGAGATGTTTCCAAAACAGAAAGGCCTGAGCACCTTCTGCCAGGTGGCTGGGCTCCCTCGTCCTGCTGCGTTGTAGCCAGATGAAGCCGGAGAAGCCTACACGGCGCATTCAGGAGACTCACACCAGCAGGCTGTTACGCCTGTGTTAATTGGAGTGTGTCAGGGTTTGGGTTCGGCATCTGAAGGTACTTGAAATGAACGTGGGTGAGAAGCAGCCACTCCGTGGCCTTAATCCTGGCACCGCTGAAGTTGAGGGGTATCCTGCTGTCTGCTTCCGTTGGGAACAAGATTGGGCCTTCTGCGATAATTTCTGATGTCCATTATTTATAGAGAAGCCAAATTGAATTATTAATACGGAAAATTTAGATAACATTAACAATTCTGAGTTTATAACAGTTTCCCATTAATATGGAAAATTGGAAATTTATCACTACATCTGTTCATTAAAACCCACTATTTTTTTTCTTTTGGTGTCTTAAATGAAAGCATAGAAATAAACGAAGAGGAAAAGCCATTTATTCGTTACTTCTCTGGACGAAGCCAGCACATAATTTTTAATAAAGTCTTTGCTGTTATATGTGGAGAGGAAACTAGCCTATAATGAAAGCAGCTTTTCAACCATGTCTGTGGCATTGCTCAACCATAGAACAAATACTCGGAAACCTACACTGTTTCTTCCCTTTGTGGGAGCACTTTTAAGCTGTCGGATAGTTTTCTAATTTCCCTCCCTTCCCAGCAGCTCTCCTCACTTTTAGCATGTGTTGTTCCTAGCTCCAAGGGGCTGTGTGTGAATTTTAACACATCCCCTGCTTGTTTCAGAGATGGCGGATTCCTATGCCTGTAAAGGTGGAAGGAAAACTGCAGGCTCCAACAGACCCGCTGCCAGCAAAGAAAGCAGGACAGACGCGAGGATAAACCCCCCAGCAGAGCTTCCCAAGCTTGGTAAGGAACCGGCTTTTCTTTCCAAAGAGGTGGATGGGGCAGAGGGGACGATCTCTGCCTTTAGAGGAGCGTGCGTCTGTCTAACAAGATGGGTGTCTCACCGTCTGTTTATCACGTTGGTAGCTAAGTGTTGCATAAAAGGATGGAAAGGTTTAAATGAGTTCAGACCATCTGCTGCCTCCCATGTCGTGCCCCCCAGGATGGAGCTTGCAAGCGGACGAGCCCCCAGGGGACCCGCATGCTAAGGGCTGTCGCTCTGATGGATAGCTCATTTCTCTATCTAGGAATCTCCAGGCCCAAGGAGATTTTTCTCCTGTCTGCTTCTGCTGGGCAGATCCACTCTGTGAGCGCAGAGAGGCTCTCGCTGCCTCTGCCAGAGCTCACGTGCGGCTGGCGGCTCCGAACGTCGCGGGGTGCCTCTGGCCAGCCAGGACAGGAGCTGGGGCGTTGCGGGAGCCTTGCGATGCATCTCGGACCAGGCACCTAAAATCAGTGACCTTGTGGGGAAACGTGTATGCCCTAAATGTTTCCCAAATGTTCTTTCCTTCTGCTGATTGAAGCTGTAATTGCTGGCAAAGGAGTGTATCTTACTGCTAAGGGGAATGAACTACGGCTGTCTGCAGTATGAATATACCTGTGTTTGGGGCATCGTTTTCGCCTGCACCACATCTTGTCAACATCTTTAAAAGGAGAACAGCCCTCGTTTCAGCCTTTCCTTATGGTTTACATGGACTGAAAGTGATGCAGTGGAGTGAAGGACACTCCATGATAAAGATACTTCGTTGCGCTCCCTGGGAAAGTGCTGGGGGTGGAAACATCTAGCAGGGGTACCTGTCTCCGGGCGAGGTAGGCTTAATGCAGACTGGGGAGAAAGGAGCTTCTCCTGCAGTCTCTTTGCTGGCCCCTGGGATGCAGCAGCCCAACCGGTGCAGAGGGTCCACTTTCTGTGCCGTGCTTTCGGTCTTGGTCCAGAGAAGCCTCGAGTCTCTTGGCAAGGCATCCCTAGTCCCCGTTTTTAAAGAGCACTCCATTACCACCTTGCTGACTCAACGCAACCCGCTGCAGGGATGCACAGCAACAGTACCAGCCCTGAAACCATGTGCAGGCAGGTTTGTGCCTCTTGTGAGTGCCTGTAAAGGCTAGGGTTTAGCAGTGAGCATGCTGCGGTGCGCGCTGCTTGGCACTCCGTGGCACACCACGGCACACCACGCCGACCGCAGCCGGCATGTTGGGAGAGGAGAAGCATTTTCTGTTCCTCCTGCTTGCTCTCCATCCCTGTCCTTGCTGTCCCCAGCCAGCAGCTGATCAATGAGGGCATGGAGAGGAGTCTTGACTGGAAGCTCTCATGCAGTTGTCTGACAGGAAGCGTCCCCAGAAGTTTTGAAATTTGTGGAAGTTGTGAAAAGGAGAGGAGAGCTGTCACCAGAGCGCCTGAGCGAGCTGTGGCCCCGGGCATGCCGGCCTTCTGGATGGGAAAGTGCTCTTCTGGCTGCTCTGGGATCTTTTGAATTTGGGATATTTTGAATCATTTAAGAGAGAAAGCAGAAAAAAAGGGGAGGAATAGCAGGTAACTGCAGTGTTGTGAGCTTATGTGGTTTGACAGCAAATCCTGTATTATTTGGTGTTTCTTGCAAACTCCCAGCTCGTGCAGTGCCATGATGTGTAAGAAACATAGCTCCATTTCACGTGGAGGGCGAGGGCCTCCCTTACCTGAGTGCAGAGGAAAAGCCTGAGTGTGTGTTCTAAGTGTGCATGTAAGGGCAGGGGAGAAAATACAAAAGGCATAGGGCAGCTGTGATGAACAGGAGCCCTCACAGCCACTCTGCGAGAGTTTTGAAATGAACCCTGCAAAGTTGCTCCAAAACCAGCAGTTTGGGAGGGGGTCAGTTTGCAAAATCCTCCCTGAAGCTCTGGAGCAATGAGGCTGTCTTGCAGGGGCAGGTGAGTGGCTTTTTAAGGACATTTTTATATTTCATAAAGGTCACTGCTGTGCCTTATGTGAACAGTCATCTCGTGCAGGCCTTCTGGGCTAGTGGAATTCCCAAGGGATGCAGCATCTCCAAATGATGTCTTTATGGGTATCAAAATTGAAGCAAACCAGCTGGCCTGACTTCAGAGGACTGGAAATAAATGAGTAAATTGTCTTGCTTGCTGTTTTACCCCTGGCTGCTGGGGCAGAAGGCATGAAAAAGGAGAGAGTGCATGTTTTTGGCAGTACTTCTTTAGGTAACTGGATGGCTTTCTGTTTAATCTCTCTCACTTGTTCAGAAATCCTGGATTGGCTTCTGAGTGCAGCCAGCGACAGGCTTGGAGCTGAGCTCTGGTTTCTCAGGAGCTGGGGGGATTGCCGGCACAGCTTCCAGCTTGTTCTCTTTATCTGATTTTCACCAGGGAAGCCCTCCCAGATCTCAGTCTGGATATTCTGTATGACTCCCAGCATCACTTAAAGTTATAGGTTAGCCCTCAAAACACAGTTTAAGGAGCTTTGCAGCAACTTCTCCACTTCAGGTTGGTCTCTCTTATGGCCACGCTGATGTTTTGTATACTCACTGCTTGCACCCAGAGGATGAGTTTGCTGTGCTTTTATTGCCTTGTTTTTTGGCCAGGCAATTTTCATTCCTCTCAGTTGTTGCTTTTGCTTCCCCGTTTTGAGCTGTGCCAACAAGTGCTTGTGCAGGCAGATTTGTACATGCCCCAGGACGAACCAGGGTTAACAACATGGCCCAGGCACTCGAGCCTTTCCCTTGTCCAGGGGGTTGGCTTCTGCACAGTTGCAGCCAAGCTACGAACCAAGCTGAAATCTATGGCAGAAAACTACCATTTCTATTTCCTGCTGCTCCCGTCACTTCAGCTCCGCTGCCTGACCTGTATTTTCAGAAATTGCCCTGATTTAGAATGTTTCTCTTAGCAATTGTTAGACTTAGAAACCAGAGCACAACAGAGGGACTGAGCAGCACGGAGCACCCACGGTGCCGGAGGAGTCATGCAGCACCGTAAGCACAGCCACGTTCCGAGGGCAGCAAACAGCATGACCAAAGTGAAAGCAGCTGATCAGTGAGGTTGGGCAGTCCTCTCCAAGCCGTCCCTGCCACCTCCAGGGAAGGCTGCTTATGCCCCTACTGGGCCTGCAGGGACCCGGCATAGTGGCCGTGGTGGCCTCGTGTGTTCTCGCTGCCCCCAGGACACCCTGGCACGGGGCTGCGTCTTGAGGGAGCAGATAAAAAAAACCTGTAAAGCCCAGGCAGCAAGCAGAAGCGATAGCTACCAGTGAGGTTGGAAGCACTCGGCACCTGCCGGAGCTCTCCTGACCCAGGTGGGGTTGTAAGCTGACTGCCAATTTTCTGATGATGGAGATGAACCTGAGCATGTCTCCAGTGTGCCTGGAAATTGTCCCAGCAAACAGATCCCATGCCTGAAAGCACTTTCTTGCAAGAGCAGCACCATCTGCAGCATGAATGAACACCAGCAAAAAGGCCTGGCTTCTGCCTCCGGCAGGCTGTGCCGCGTTTTGCGGGGCCATGTTTCTGTCTGCGGGATGCTCCTGGCTTTCTCTGCGGCCGGCCCTAGCGGAGAGCCAGGGGGGACAGTGCTGGGCAAAGGGAGCAAGGTCTTGCCGAGGCTCTCCAGACTGTGGAGCTCTGGTGTGATTAAAAATTGGATGTTGTAATGGATTGATATGATAAACTTCCTCAGCCCCTGCGGACAAACTGTAGTGAAGGTTGTCATAGTGTTTGTACCACTTTGCTCAATCCATTTTGGATGTGAAGTAGGCGAAATCGGGAATTTGTTGCCCTTGAGAGCCTCTGTGTCCAGTCTGGGGCTTGGCACAGTTTGGCATACTTGTGCTTGGTGTGCCCCATATCGCGACATTGGAGAGCTTGTGGTCTCTGTGGCTGATGAGGAGTGGTGACAACATTGCAATGTCTGGTTAAACTGGGCAGGTTTCTGCCCTGCTGATGTACGCCGAATGCCCCATGCTGTGGTCGGGACAATGAGAGAGTCTGCTCTGAGCGCACACGGACCTGTGACCCCTCGCAGAGGTGTCCCCAGGGCCTGTCCTCCCTGTCCGAGCCCTGCCAAGCGCTGCCTTGCTTGTCCTCCACCCGCTGCCATGCCCGTTCCTGCTGCTCCCGTGTGCTCCTCGCATCCCCCGGGCCAGTGTCCTCCTGCAGCCCTAGGGCAGCTCAGCCATGCCAACCGTGCAAAGTGGATGGGGGATTTCTGTGCTCCACGACTGGTAGCACACCTGCCTGGGCACAGATTTCTTCTGCTAAGTAGTCTGATTGTGGAAGGATTTCTTCTGACTCAAGAGGAAGTATGGTTTTCCAAAGCAAGCCCCAGCTGTGCTGCAACTGCTCTGTTTTGCTTCTGCAAATAAAAGGAGAGGGGTTGGCAAACCCCAGGAGAAGTTTGGCTGTGCGCAGCCATCTCCCGTGCAGGTATCCGTAGGTATACGGGCTTTGCACTTAGTTGCAAGGAAGCTGTAATTGCCTTCCAGAGGGGAATCTTCATCCTTGGCGGGGCAGCCTGGAGCCGAGGCAGACCCCACGGGGCTGGCCGGGTGGTGGGAGGGGGCCAGGCAGCAGGAGAGCCGCGATGGCAGCTCCACCGGCACGGCTGGCCGGGCAGCGGGTGACGTGCGCTGCATCTGTTTGCAGGAAATGCAACCAGTGACAAAACAGAGGGCAAGAAGAAAGGACGACCCAAGGCCGAGAACCAGGCGCTAAAAGACATCCCTGTAAGACCCCGCGCTGTCTGATCCTGGATGCGGTCCGTGCCTCTGACTTGCTCCCTGCAGCTTGCTGCACCACGTGCTCCAGCCAGCCCCACTCTGTAAAACCTGCCTTTCAGGTGGTTTAGTCTTCAGAGCAGCACTTTCTTTGGCTCAGCAAGATCTTGGCCCCTGTATCCCCTCCGTGCGGGTGCACAGCATCACTAAGCACCCTACAAAACCCTGGTGGGGAACTGTACCCCCCTCAAACCTCCCCTTCCCAGGGTTGTTCCCAGATAAGCTCGATTCTCTCACAGCCGCGTCAGGTTTGGCTAATGATCAGGGAGCACAAGGGACTGGTTGATTTATTCCCCCTAGAATTGTGCAGTTTAATTCCAGCATGCCAGCGTGGACAACACACAGAGCAGTTTGTCATGAGAGTATGGGCGTGGGGTGATTTACCGACCAGATGAAATGTGGGGTGGTTAAATCACCCAGGCGACTTCTGGCCTGATTTATTTCCCAGCCTGGCTGGGAGCGTGCTGTATGCCTTGGGAGGCACAGCAAGGTAAATTTTCAGGAGGAACTGATAGCCTGCAGAGCCTGCGGTGCACAACTCCATCCTCCAGCTCCTTTCACTGGAGGGAGCACCAGGGTGCTGAAACACAGTGCTGAGGCCTGCAGCTGTGCACAGGGAAGGGGGCCGGGGGTGGACAGGGATGATCGGAGGTCCCGTGTGTGCCCCTGGCCCTTAGAACACACCGGTGCACAGCCAGGCATGTGATGCTCTTCACTCAGCTACATCTCTCATCTCTCCTGTTCCCAGCTCCCCCTGATGAACCAGTGGAAGGACGAATTCAAAGCCCACTCCAGGGTGAAATGCCCCAATTCAGGCTGCTGGCTGGAGTTCCCCAGCATTTATGGCTTGAAGTACCACTATCAGCGCTGCCAAGGGGTAAGGAGACCAGAGGGCTGCATGTCTTCCCTGGTGGCCAGCTTTTACATTACCATCTACAGGGTAAAGCTCCTGTCAGGCCTTAAACCCCAGGAGAAACATGAGGCGAAAATGGGGAGGGCACAGATGGGCCAGGGGCAGTCTGTGAGGTGCGTACGAGGGGGACCAGGGTCCCTTCAGCACGGTGTGATGTGTAACCTGGAGGGAGTATGGACCATTGGGAACAGTTGTGAGGAGAAGGGTATTACATGCTGTCTGCATTCACACCTGCATCAGAAAAAGCCTGGCCCTTTTGTGGTCTAACATCCGTGCCTGCCTATTTCTCCTTGTTCTGCCCAGGGTGCGATCTCAGAGAAGCTGACATACTCCTGCTCGTACTGCGAAGCTGCCTTCACCTCCAAAACCCAGCTGGAAAAGCATTGTCTCTGGAATCACTTGGATCGGCCAGTGCCAGCCAGCAAAGCAGAAAACAAAGTGCAGAAGGCCGTTGGGAAGAGCAGTGGCAAGAAAAGGTACCAGGCTGTGGCTGGGCTGTGTGGTGGTGGCATAGGGACAGCTGGGAGCCAGGAGAGGGGCAACGTTCCCACCTCCATTCCCATAATCTGGGCCAGGGAGCGGGGAGAAGTGTCAGGACATATGTCTTTCAACCCCTCTTTAAACAAGCCCTCTGTGCTTTGCCCTAGAGCTGCTGAGAGTTCAGCTTGCCCCACCATCCATCCCAAACAGGCAAAGACGGAAAAAGCCGTGGCCCAGGACCATGCCGAGAACGGCGAGTGCCTGGCAGAGAGCCGGGAGAGCAAGGAGTTTCAGATCGCTGCGGCTGAGGCCATTGCAGCCGCAACCCCCACAGCGAAGTCCTCGAGCGGCAAGGATGCCGGACAGCAGGGGGGCAGCCAGGCCTCGCTGCAGGAGGAAGACCCCGAGAGGATGAAGCACAGTAAGATTGGAGCCTGTGGCTACGCTGGTTGAGGAGCCCAGGGAGGGGTGTCCCACGGGAAGGGTTGCGGCTCTGCTCCAGTGGATGTTGCTGCAAGTTTCTCTCTGGATGTACCTCAGCCTTTTTTCAACGTGATGATAATTTGCCCCCACAGTTTCTTGCAGCAGTGAGTCCCACGGTGAGATAAAAGCAGGTTGCAGCTGTGGTAGAGGTATTTCTGTAGGACCCATAGGGTTGGAAATGGATTGAATTACCTACAGCATAGCAAGCTGCCTTGTCGGCTCATCTGTCCTGAGTGTAGCAGTTTAAACCAGGGTGATTGGCAAAAACATTTTCATTCCTTGTTTAGAGTAAGGAGGCTCCATTAGCACTGTGTGGCTGGCAGGCAGGGCTGGGCTGGGCCGGGCCATGGTTTTCCCTGTCACAGCATGGGTTTACACTTCTTGCAGCTCCAAAGTGAACCAACACCAAATACCTTAGCTTGTGAGGCTGTGGAAACCATGAGGCTTTTGGCACTAGACAGAGCCATGACTTCAGTCATTAGTTCTCCTAGATTTGTGGTGTGGGAAGCAGCATCCTGTTACTGGCTGCTGGGCTGCCTGTTTCATTCAACATCCCCTTTATTTCATGGTGGTAAAGGCTGCCTTGGGGCATTCCCTTCTGCCCGTTCCTGACATGGAGTTTGTGCACACCCCTGGCCCTGGGACTGCTGAAATCCACCTGGCAGTATGGGTATTTAACCAAATCTCTCTCTGTTTCTCTCTTTTGAGTCAGGAAGGAAACAGAAAACTCCTAAGAAGTTTACGGGGGAGCAGCCGTCCATCTCGGGGACATTTGGACTGAAAGGTAATACGGGATGGCCCTGGTCAGCTGTAGGGTTGTAGCTTCTCCCTGGGACGCTTCAGGCAAGCCGCTTCCCCAAGAGCCCTCCCTGTGGTGGAGATAATGTGGGAGCCGCTGTGCCCCAGAGCACAGGAACATCATGCTGGAGGAGTTGGTGCCTTTGACCATAAGAGTGTTGGAAAGGACGTGAAAGGCAGTAGCGCTGCTGGCACTGCTACCAACCCTGTCTGCTCTGCTGGGGAGCCTGTTGATGGAAAATGAGGGAAGAAGGGGAAGGACCTGGTTAAGTCTGTAACACAAGAGTAACAAGCTGCTGACACAAGTGAGCCATGAGACAGGCAAACACTGGCCTGGGATGTCGCAGTATTTCCAGTGGAGTTGAGAAGGATTTCTGCTGCGTAGAAAGGCTGGGTGACGCATCCATCCCTCAGACTGTCTCCAGCGCTGGTTGCCCACATTGCAGAAGATGAATTCAAGGGGCAAGAGACATGTTACTGGGATGTTTTCTGAGAGGAGACTCAGAAGTTGGCTGCTTCAGCCTGACAGAGCAAGAGTGAGTGGGACTGTGGTCATGCTCCATCAATATTGGCTGGGTATGGAGGAGAAAAGCTGGAACACACCCAGCACAAGAGTAACTGGATTTGTACTGACTATGAAATTCGTTCAAGTAGGGAAATAAAACATGGATTTCCAGTCACTGGAGGAGGCAGCACCTTCCAGTACAAGTCCTGGGGAAGAGGCACTAATGGCTTTGAAAGAATTGAACACACTTACCAAAGAGCAGACGGGATGTGGTCTGTGTGATTTCCTGTCCTCTGGCTCCTGGGAAGTCTGGAGTTGTTTCCCTTAAATCCCCCACAGAGGCACTGCCACAGACTGAAATGTCTGCTGTGGGTTCCTCGTGAATAAGCTGTTCCTCCCGTGACCTGCTGCCTCAAACGGACAGCGAGATAGGACTGGCATTTGCCTGTGTCCCCTGGGTTCAACGTGCCATTTGTAACACCACAAGGCAGTTCAGTCCCTGAAGACAAGGGTGCGACCAGTGTCATGGGATGCTGTCTCTGTGTGCACAGAGAGCACTGCCTTCAAGTCACTCTCCCAGCCCGTCGCTTCCCAGCCGTTCTACTCTGCAGGCAGCTTGGTGTTGGTTGCCAGCAGCCCAAGGGGCTGTCCTGGTTTTCCTCTTCCCTGTGCGCCTGTCACCTGGTCACCTCTGCTCTCCAGTCCTTCCTCACCCTTCCCAGCAGCTGGCAGGACCAAGAGACCTACGTTCATCACGACAGCTGTGTACAGAGCCAGGGACAAGAGACCGTGGGGGGTCTAGTGTCTGGGATCCCAGTTTGCCTAGTTTTCTAAGAGGGATCCCAGTACCTTCGTGTAAGCAGTTAGCCTTTCCAGTGTGTGCTCACTAGCAGGAACATCGTTTTTATGTCCTGAACTTGCTGCTCCAATTCCCCCTTTTAGTTTCTTGCAAAATGCCCTTTTGCCTCCTCCCCAGCATGTCTTCCTCACGGTCTCCCTTGCCAGAAGCAGCCTACCCTGCTTTGCCATGGTGTTTCCGTAGTTCCTAAACTGTCAGGGTTGGAGGACATGATTCTTTCTGTTTACAAAACACCACAAGCTAATTATGACATTGCCTGTGATTATCATGGATGTGGTGCTACATATACAGCCTTGGCAGACCTATACCCATCTCACTATTCCTTTGTCAGAGGTAGAGATTTTTTTCCTGCTAAATGCAAGTTGGTCTGATGGTATTAAAACAAGTACTGAATAAAAATCCCTTCTCTCTACAGGCCTTGTCAAAGCAGAGGACAAGGCAAAAGCCCATCGAGCCAAGAAGCTGGAGGGGAGCACCAACATAGAGGAGCTGAAAAAGAAACCTCCGGGAGCTGGTGTGAAGAAGGAAACGGCTGTGCATTCACCAGCAGGTAAGGCTGGCGGAGGCAGAGCAGAGGCAGCAGCTCTGGTGCAGCATAGCTGCTCACTGGCTCAGTCCCGTGCTCTGCGCTGAGCTTGCATGATCCCCAACTCCATGGCTTGTGATCCCTGCATCCCTCCTGGCGCAGCAGCCTGTGTGCTGGGTGAGTTTTCCAGCAGATTTGTGAGCAGAAGCAGGAGCTGAAACCAGCACAAGACAAGAAATAGATGCAAGCAGCTCCTCCCCTTTTGAGGTGTGGCATGCTGACCATAAAATATTGCTGCAGTCACGGTTGACATCCTGAAAGGGGTACGCTAGCTTTGCTTCACTGTGAGGATAGAGCAGTTTACTGCAAGCGCTAGAAGCTGGCAGCCAAATCCTGGTTCCACCTGGCTTCAGTGTGACCACAATTTGGACCAGCTCCTGGGATTATGGCATTTTCCTAATGTTGTGTCCACAAGTGACACCAAGATGTAACTCTAGCTATGACTGTGTTTTTCCGTAGCCTCTGAGGTGCAGCCTACATCCTAGCACAGGTTGCTGACTTTCCCTAACTTTCTGACAGCAGGAGGAATGCAGGATGTGCAAGATAAACACAGCTGCAATGCCTTGCACTGGTTTCAAATTCAAATAAATGACTCTCTGATCTCATGGCCATGCAAAACCATCCAAATAAACAGACTTGGTGGATTTTATTCAGACTGGGCTTCCCTTTCTGGAAACCCAGCGTTGTTCTGCTGAGAACGCGGCATGAACTCTGGACCTGGGAGCAGGTTTTGGTCACACATATCTTTTATTTTGGGTGTTTTTTAAGCTGGTCATAGCCATTCAAATAAACACATGCCTGGAAGCAAGCACTCCCCTAGCTGCCTGTGCCTCTGCTGGGACGAGGGATGCCAGGGAAGATTTCCAGGCACGTGTCCGGATGGAGCCGAGACGCTCACATTTGTTTCATTCCTGCTAATTGTTTCGTTTGGCAGGGGACAGTTATTCCAAGCAGGGCAAGTTCAGGTGGCCAGGGGCATCATAATATTTTAACTCCCAATATGCAGGATACCAGCAGGGGTTGGAAGGATGAAATGCCGTGAAATGCCAGCAGGTCAGGTAACCCCATATAAATGGCCCAGTGATCCTGTTTGCTAATGCACCTGCAGGAACTGTGGGGCAGGGATGGCTTGTACCTTTGTGGTTTGTGTCCAGTTTTGGCTTGGCCCATGCCTATGAGAGTATCTCTCTTTTATAACATCATGAACTTCCCTGCTTCAGTGTTTTTCAGCATAGCAAACCAAGGCTTATGAAAAGGCTGTTCTCTGATGAACAGTCCAGGCAGGTGCTTGCCTCTGGCTGGGTGTCACACATCTCTCCTCTCCCCTCACCAGCAAATCCGGAGGACCAGTGGCAGCGGGAGATCAGCGAGAAGGGAGAAGTTGCCTGTCCAACCTGCAGTGTTATAACCAGGAAAACTGTCATTGGGCTCAAAAAGCACATGGACGTCTGCCAGAAGGTAAGGGCTTGCCATATTCAGTCACACACATTAGGATTTTGGAAGGGAATGGCTGTGTGCATGCGCTGCTCATAAATGCATATTGGTACTCCTAAAACCAGTTCTGGGCTGTGGCTGGTAGAGCACTTGCTAGTCATCTTCAGAGAGCTGGCTTCCTCACTTTGATTCAAATTCACAGAGAGATTTGGACACCTAATTCTCATAAATTCTGAATGCCTTTGTGATCTAGGCCCCTTGTCCCTGTATATCCAGCAGAGTCAGTTATTTCTAGTAGCTAAATGAATAGTTTTAATGCTGGACAGATTATTGGGGTTGTCTCTAATCTGGCCTCCTCCAGAGCCCTGGCTGTGGGATTTCACTGTGTGCCGTGCCTTGCATCAGGCCAGATAAATTGTGGTTGAATGAGAACACGTCTCAGAGAGACACCAAGCTCGGAGGTGCTCCGTCAGACTGTCAAGATGCAGGAGCTTAGTAATGGTGCAGTGAAAAATTGTCCTTCTGCCACACCACCATCCATCAGAGCAGAGGATTACGTCTTCATCTGTCACCTGGCACAGTGCAGAGCCATTGCCACAGAAAGCCAACGTGGGATCAGTGCCTCCCGCTTTGAAAATACATGGCTCAACTTTGATTTCACATTCATTTTCTGTAAATGCCTCCTCAGCCTTTGCCTGGCCGTTTATACGGCACTGAGAGGCTATTATCCCTTCCAAACCCTGTATTACATCAATGCTGGGCGGAATCCTGCCTCCACTAGCGTCCTGGCTTCGGTGGAGTGGGGACCTTGGCCATTATCTCTCGTATCTCCTGTGCTTTCTGCCCGGCTCCCTAGCCAGGCAGGCTCCATGTGGGCTGCGAGGCCAGCCAGCCTGCCGAGTGCGAATCTGCGAGAGCCATCAGGCCTGTCTTCCCTTCTATAAATAGGCCTGTGGGTGTTCAGCCAAGCAATTGGGGCTTGCATAGCCTGCCAAGCTCGCGACAAAGTAGAGTAACCACAGCCTTCAGAGCCAAACCTGCTCAAGAGGGCATACATGCCTCTCCAGCTATAACAGCAGAAACACTGGCCCCTGTGGGCGTGCATTCTCCAGCTGTAGGAGCAGGTGCGTTGCTCCCCTTTCCCGTGAGGCACAGTCCCTCTTGGGGTGGCTGTGCCACTTCAGGAGCTGGGGTGCTTCACAGCATCCCTGCCAGAGCAGCCTGTGGCCTGGCAAGGGCAGTCCCCAAACTCTGGGCATGTGGCTGCAGTTCCACCTCTCAACAGCATCTCTGTGATGAGCCTACAGCACAGTCTTACCCTCGGGGTACTCCCATAAGAAATGACCCTGAAGTGCAGGCACCCTCTCAACTTGCTCTCTGCTTGAAGAAATTGAAGTATTTCTTAGCTGGACAGTGGGAAGAGGGTGTGCAGACACAGAAACTCTTGTAGAACAACTGAAATTGGTTCCTGCATTCCATGATCACGTCTGTAGTCACTAAGCCCTGTTTCCTTAGGTTTCGGAAAGGAAGTAAGGGGTGGGGACACTTGCCACATGCTACAGCCTGGAGATGAGGGCAGGTATATCCTCCCAACATCTCAAGTGGAAGAGCTTGTTAGGATATGAACATGTCATGTTCAGTGTTAACCAGAGTAGTAAACCCCACATTGGCTGGCGCTGGCATCTGGTGAGTCAAGGAGCTTTTAGCATCCACCTTGTTAGAATTGGTGCTGGGGTCTGGAACAAGATTAACCCATCAGAGCAGAAGTACAAGTGGGTCATTCCCAATTGGCTGCTATGAGTTTATTCTTCATTTCCCAAGAGCTGCAGGATGAGGAGGGATTCGCAGCTCCATCTGCACCTCCCCGCCCAGCTTCTAGTCCAGACTTGAATGAACGGGCAGTGGTGAAAGTGGAGCATCAACCAGGCAGGGGGAGCATGAATGGCCCCAGCCATCCCGGCACCGGCTCCCTGTCGAGGCATCCTGTCTCCTGGTGCTCAGAGAATTCACCTCCTGAGTAAATAAATTCTTGTACCTGCCCCAGCCAAAGTCATCATCTGCTTACTCACTTTGCAAGTTCCCCTGGTGCATCAATGTATGCATCTCTTCAGTCAGTCAGGAGACCAAGTTGGAGTTGGGTCAAACAGCAGGGTAGTATGAGGCGGGAAGCATTCTGTGTGATTGTGTCCAGCAGCGTCTTAATTCCAAACAGTCCAGATGCCCAGAAAGCATATCATACGCCAGCATCTGTCATAGTTAATAGGGCTGCAGAGCACAGTCTGCTAACATGTCAGTAGATCAAAGCTTCTTCTCTGTCCTAACCCTCTAAAAGGAAGACTAAGACACCAGCTCCAGATGTTTCCAGCCAGTGGGGCTTTAAATCTACATCCAAAATGGGATGTTTTCTGAAAATTGGGGCACGTGGGTTTGATAACGGTATCTAGGCCATCAAAGAGAAAACTGAGCTGCAGGTTGGATTGGGCTGGGGGGACAGGGGCGCTGAGTTGCCTGCTGAGTCCCACCACTGGGTACTGATGAAGCAACAGCTGCCCGTGGGGCTTACTGACGAGCAGCTCTTGGAAAACTGAAGGTGTAGTAGCCTCCATGGTGACTTGCCTTTGATTCCTTCAGCTGCAGGATGCCTTGAAGTGTCAACACTGCAAAAAGCAGTTCAAGTCCAAAGCTGGGCTGAATTACCACACCATGGCTGAACACGTCAGTAAGGTAAGAGAGCTGGGCAGCTCTCATCTCACACCTCGTTTCTCCTCTCTCCCGAAAGATGCAGATGCAGAAGACGAAGCAATCGACAGTTCGCTTTCCTTTGTCTTTTCAAAGGAGGGATTCACAACATCTCGCATGCTGCTCAGTCCAGGCAGTAGCCTACCCCCTCCCTTGCTGAGCAAAGCCTTTCATCCCTAGGCAGCTAGTTATGTTTGTGTTGATCCCTGAGAGTAGAGCAGAGAACTGGAAAAGTAAAACAAGGTTTCAAATCCCAGAATGGGGGAAGATTCAGTGAGTACGGTGAGGTGGATTTTGAGTGGCAAAGCTCTGTTTCCGAAACTGTGTCCACAAATCTGGGACTGATGGGTTCTGCCTTGCACAAATCTCAAAATCCAGTGTTTTGCTCTGCACCATCCACATGAGAAGTAGCCACAAAATTTGTCATGAACAAAATCTGGCAGGCAGCGCTTTAGATGCTGTTCTTAAAAAGCCAACTGCATATGCCTCTGAGATACCAGGGCAAGGCATAACCATATTTCTACATGTCCCATGTTTACCAGTTGTGACTTGTCTTTTACCTGTGCATTAATCTCCTGCTCTTTAGCCTGGCTGTTGAATTGTCTGTGCAGGAGCTGCTCATGGATTTCTCAGTTAACCCTCTGAGTGCAGACACAGGAAATGCGTGAGCAGATCTGGCATTTAACAGCGAAGGCACTGGCATGCCAGGAAGCAGTGGGAGACCCAGCTTTCCTAACGCGAGGTTCGCCCCCCCACCAAGGGCAGCTGCTGTGAGGCAGGGGTTTACCACCCACTCCTGGCACAGAGGACATGAGTAAATGGTTGACTCTGTCGCTTCTGTTACTTCCTTGTTTCCAGCCTGTTCCTGTGGAAACCGCTGGACTTGGTGAACAGGAAGAGCGGGAAAGGCTGAGGAAAGTGCTAAAGCAGATGGGAAAACTGAAATGCCCCAATGAGGTATAAGAACGATTCCTGTTTCTTATTCTGTGAAAAGGTGGAAGGAGTGAGTCCTGATGCAGAGGGGATGTGTGCTCTCTCGGCATCCCTTGGCGTGCTCTTGACTTTTCACATGACTCCGCCTTAGCTCAGCAATCCCTGTCCCTGTCCCCATCCCCATCCCGCTGGCTCTGAGCACCTGGCGATGGGCCATCCTAGCAGGAGGGTGGGAGCAGGGCAGGTTGAGGAGCGCTGAAGGACAAGTTCTGCCTCTTGAACCCAGAAAGGGGCACAGTGCTGCTGGCAGTGTCCTGAGCACAGCTTAAAATAAACCAAACCACACCAAAACGGTGACAAGCCGGTTGCAGACAAGTCACGAACAGGTAACGGGGGCGTGTGGCTGAGGTTTGTCTCTGCAGATGGTTTGCTCTCTGCGTAGCGTGCATGGCAGTGGCTGCCCACCCCTCTGGCTGCTCCGTGCCGCCGTCTGTCTGTCTGGGGAGCCCTGTCTGTGTGTCAAAGCAGGGCAGGTAGCACAGAGAACTGGGGCTGCTCCCTCTGCCTCTCCATGTCACCACCATGGGCGCATGGCAGCCCTGGGGGAGCCGGGCTGGCCAGCTGGCTGGTGATGCCCTGTCTCTCGGAGGGTTTTGCGGACCAGGACGTGTTCCTGCTGTGCCTGGAGCGACAGCACCGTGACTGTTTCAACACGGGTGCCTGAAGCCACAGCCCTCCCTCACCCCTCTCTTCTCCCCATCTCTGCAGGGCTGTGCGGCCAACTTCTCCAGCCTGATGGGCTACCAGTACCACCAGAAGCGGTGTGGGAAGCAGCTCGCCGAGGCTGACAAGCCTGTCTTCAGCTGTCCACACTGCGGAAAGAAGTACAAATCCAAGGCTGGCCATGACTACCATGTGCGGTCAGAACACCCGGCCTCGGTGAGCCCCCCGGACATCTCTACAGCCCGAGGAGCGGGGCCATCCCTCCCTGTGGGTGACTGCAGAGCTGCAGAGCCTGTGGGCAGGACCGAGCCGGGCAGGGCCGGGCCGGGCAAGGCAGGTGCAGACGTCAGACTGATGTTATTTTCTCCCTTCACATCACCACGCACATGCATTGTACCATGCAGTGTAGGTGGGGAACAGGCGACAGCCCCCTCTGCCCCTCTAAGAAAGCAGGGAGCTGTATTTAAGCGAGGGGAGTGGCAGGCATTGTTCCCCACCCTAGCACCCACAGGGCTGCAGGGCTGTGCTCCAGCCAACCCTGCATCTGTGGTCTGCAAGAAAAAAGATGGATCAGACCACTTCTTCAGCAGCAAGCATGCACTAGCTGCTTGCCAGCGCTGGGATGGCAGGATCCATCCCTGGGGAGCATCCTTTTCTGTTGATCCCTACTGACAGTGCATCTGACTCTAATAATAACCCTGTAACTCTAATAAATGGAGATGTTTATACACATGGGAAGTCTGGGAGTATGAAAGGACACGATCAGCCCAATGATCTAGCTGTCTGGTCGTGGGAGGAGGTGGGCATGTGCCTGTGGTGCCCATGCTGCTGGGGTGCTGGTGTCTGTGCAGCCCCACACCTGCACGCAGCAGGTCTGCAAACACACAACCTAAACCTGAGCATCTCCATCCCAGGGCTGGAAAGCTGACCTCATCTCCCCTAGTCATAACTCTATCTCTTTTGCAGCCGCCAGAGGAGCCAGAGGTGAAGCCAGAGCCCAGCCCCGTAGAAGATTTTGAAAGGACCCCGAGTGGCCGCATCCGTCGCACATCGGCTCAAGTGGCTGTCTTCCACCTTCAGGAGATAGCAGAGGATGAGCTCGCCAAGGACTGGACCAAGCGGAGGATGAAGGATGACTTGGTACCTGAAACTAAGCGGGTAAAAAGCTTTTATTTCTCCTTGTTTTGAACTAGCTGTACGCAGAGGTCCTGGAATGGCAGCATGGTCCCAGGTGGCTGAGGCCTCACGTTCTTGTATTCTGTGCGTTAAGTGAGTTAGCAGTGATGGCAAATTTATTGCTAAACAGCCTGCCCAGCACAGGCTGAGCCCTGGAGCTGCCTCCAATGATCTGGAGGCTCCATACAAGCCTGGCAGGAGGCAGCTTTGCCTTTTCCATTGCCAGGACCCAAATCTAAACAGAGCAAGAGCTGGTGCTGTGTGGGCAGTGGAGAGATCAGGGTCTGGCTCAGAGGATGTCATGGAGGAACATCAGTTTTCTGTGGCGATGTGCAGGTTGACAGTCGAGGTGCACATGAAGAGAGTGGAGGTTGGATCTAAAACCATCACCCTTGCACTATCAGAGAGCAAAGATGCTCCAGGCAGAATTTCTTCTCTTCCATGTCTCTTTCTTAATTTCTGCGAGACTCTTCCCCAAAGCCAAAGGGTCCCTATAGCCTGCTGTACGGCACCACATGAGGCTTGACCTCCCCACCAGAGCAGAGGAAGCTGGTGAGTGGAGGCAGGGCCGGAGCCCAGTGGTCTCCAGCAGCACTGCCCACGCAGCCTGATGCTGCAGGATCTGCTTGGTGAAAGTTGGTGCCCTGGCAATTTGGAGCTTCATGAAGAGCATGGTGGTGCCTCTGCCATGAGCATGCAGGACAGCCCCAGCCCGAAGGACCTGCCTCAAGCCAGGGAGACAGACCAAGTCCAAGAGCCAGCCTGGAGAAGCAATGCAGCTCGCCTGTGGAAAGTGAGTGGCACACAGCTGAGTTTCAGTGGAAATGCCTTCCCACTGCTGCAGCCTGTCTGTCGTGTGCTCTTGGCAGAAGTGCACCATCGTCCTGCAGGGGCTTGGAAGAGCTCAGGTGAGCTCACTGACTCAGCTCCCAGTCTGCACGGAGCAGGCAGGTGGAAAACCAGCACATAAACAAACTGGCATCTTCTTTACGTCTCCTGGCACCTCTGTGAGGTGCCTAGCTTAGAAGGGGATCAGGCCATCATGCCACTGTCCATCTTGGAGCAGAGCTGGGAGTTTTAGTGTCAGAGCTGGTCAAACACTTGATTTCCCCAACACTTTGTGTCATTGCTGGTTTCCAGGTGACTTCAGCTGCAATGCATTTATAACATAAAAAAATCAAGCCCAAAGTAGCTGTTTCATTTCAAATACTCTGCAGTCCTCGGGGAGGAGAGGTGTTGTGCTCTCTTCTCCCCCCAAGTGTTTGCATTCCTCTTTTCCTCATTACTCTTGACTTGGGTATTTTGTGTTTGAACTGAGGGAGCAACCAGGAGTCCCAGGCGTGGGCAGCAGGCCCATGTGCAAGTGAACATACAAAGACATCGTAAAGGTTTCAACCCCCGGCATAGCTGCTCCATGACATTGTCTTTGTGTTTTTTTATAAGACATTTCTTGTGTTCATAATCTAATTGTTTAAGTTTAATGTGAGCCCCGTGTCAGTGCTAAGAGAACAAAGGGAATTGCTGTGAGGTTGGTGGAAGCAAATTTGAGTTCAAGATGAGAAAGAGGGGAGTTAGACCAGGTCCTAGGTGGCAAATGAGGCTCTTGGTCTGGAGGACTGGGACCTTGAGCCCTGCATGGGCTGCTGTCCCCGACTGTGCTGGGCTTGCATCGCACAGATGAATTCGGAGGAGGTCAGCGCAGTGAGCACCTGCGTATGTAGCTGTGAGCATTTATCCGTGGGTGCGTCTTGCAGTGACTGTCACGTTCCCTTGACAACACTCTAAAATATCATCTGTTCAGTCTATGACATTTTTTCTTGATGAGCAGTGCTGGAAGGAGGCGGGAGGCAGGTTCTTCCTGGGGAGGCAGTGGGAGCGTGCTGACTTCAGCATGCCTGGCTGGGTCCAGCACTGCTCTGCCGAGTAACATCTCGCATTGCACAGGACTGGTCTGCATTTACAAGTTGCTTCAGTTAAGGATACAGAAAAAACATCCCAACTCTGAGCAACTCAAACACGCTGGCAAATGCCCAGTCACAGCCCCAAAAATAGCCCTTTCCTCAGAATCAGCTTTAGCCGTGCTGGTAGAACCGCTCTGCAGCGGGTCCAGCCCTGGGCAGCGCGGGAGGATCGGAGCAGCAGGCAGCATCCCCATGTCCCCGCATCCCTGCACATCGCCCCAGCACTCCCGCTGAGTGCGCATGGTGGCCGTCCCTCCAAGGGAGCTGACAACCCAGAGCCGCTGGGGCTGCAAAAAGAAATGCGGGTTAACCATGACGAGGGCGGTAGGATGGATGGTAGCCAGAAGAGCCGGCACACCACCAGCTCTTCTTCCCATGGGATGTATCCAGCCATTCGGAGTGTGCTGGCGGGCCTGCGGGGCCCTCAGGGGCTTGGACCTAGGGAGAGGTGAGATGGCAGGGACCAGTGGCAGACTGCAGCTGCACCTATGCCATCTCAGCAAAACCTGGGGATTTGCAGGGCCCCAGAGGGTACCAGTGCTTCCCAGCTCCAGTCAGTAACCAGCGATGGTTGGATGCCCCCAGGCTGCTCGCCATTTGCTTCAGAGCAGGACCCGAGCTGTCTGTCTGACTGAGAGCTCTGTCCCTGAGCTCTCCAGTAATGTGCCGTGGTCCCAGCAGTCAACGGGGACATTGAGGGAACTGATGAAGAAAGCCACCCCTCCACTCCATCCTTCTCCAGACAGCAAAGCTCTTCCTCAGGGGAGGGCGTGCAGCTCCTCAGCAAGCCAGTGGGGTACGGGGGTTGGCAGCATCCTGCCTCTCCCACGTCTCCTCCACAGCACTGGGTGCCTCCCGGCAGGCACAGCCCCACTGCAGCCCCCGTGCCACAGCCTGCCTGCCGTGGCCGTGCAGCAGCCGGCCCTGGCCAGGGAGGGATGCCAGGTTTGGATCCCATCAGCGGCCCGTGGTGGGATGGGTTCGCCTTTCCCCAGGAGGACGGATTCCTTCGCACCAAAGCAATGGCATCAGAATAAACGATTGCTGCTCGGATCCCAGGCCCTGCAGTGCCTTCATTCTGCACTAACCAAATCCAGCACTTCTAAATATACACTGGAGTCTTATTTTCTCGCTCCGATCTTTATTTGCCTCTGGATAAGCTGAAACAGATGGGGTATTTCACAACGGCCGCTTGCTGAGGATGTCAGATGGGGAAGGGCACACCCCTGCTGCTTTTCTGGGAAAAGTCCCCTTTCCAGAAGCTCCATGAAGATGATGCCGATCCTCCAACCCTCCTCTGGCCTGTGTTGGAGCTATCACATACTCGCGATAAGGCCTGGCTCTGCCTCAGTGCTGCTGCACATTCAGGCTGTGGGCAGGAGGACTGAGAGGTTGGTAGGTTCCACTGTGGGCCAGGCCCTGTGGTGGAGTTGGTGGTGGGCTCCTGGGTCTGCGTGGGGAAGCCCCGATCCATTTTGGAGGCTGGCGTAAGAGAAACAGCATCAAAGAGCAGAGGGAAGAGGTGAGACAGGAGAAAACACCTTGGAAATCCAGCTGTTTCATGGTTTGATGCTTTTGCTGCGCCCCTGTGGAGCAGCTTGTGCTCTCAGAGGTTTTTAGGGGAAGGATGTCTCGTGCCGTGACGAGCGCAGCTCCAGCAGGGCCCTGGCCCAGTACCACGGTCCCTCCTGGTCTCTCCGGGGCTCTTTACGGAACAGTTTGCTTTTGTGCCTGCTCCTGGAGAGAACTGCCTGCCTGCTCTGCTCACAGTGCTTTAGACTGCTGGGTTATTGATTTATTGGTGACAGCTCAAGGTGGGGTGCCTCGTCTGGGGATGCAGCGAGGAAGGAGGGTCTGGTCCCAGCTGAGCTCTGTGCTGGAGCCGTTGGGCTCGTGTGGCAGTGGGGGCCCACACCCCGACCCCCAGCCTCTTCAGGGCCTGCCTACGGCACGGGGTGCGCGGGGTGCTGCGGGGCCAGGCTGTTCTGAAGCACAGCAGGGGCAGGCACAGAGGCTGCAAATCCCAGCGGAGTCGGTGCTGCCTGGCAGGATGGAGGGGGAGCTCGCAGCAAAGGGCTGGTGTGGGCCAGTCAGAAAGCTCGAGGGCAAAAGTCATCTGCGGGCTTGAGTTTTTAAGAATACCCTGTATTGGAACCAGAATACATTCCAGACCAGAAAAATCTGGCTCAGGTTTATCTCCCAACACAATGGCCCTGCAATCCGGGCAGAAACCAGCAAGTCCTGGAGCCAAGCTGAGCCCTGCGGACTCATCTCACTGGTGGGCCAAGCCGGATCCCAGCTCAGGGCTCAGGTGAGGACCCCACGGGGACCAGCTCTTGTCTGCCCTCACTTAGAAGCCCCAGCTGGGCAACAGAACTGCCCGGAGCAGCGTATCGCTACAGCTCCTGGCCAGCGCTGCTGAACGTGTTTTGGCTTTGCCTCCCAGATGAAATTAGCTGTGGTTTCCATGGGGCAGGAATGCAGGGCGATCAGAGTGCCGTGGCCTGTGCTAGGGTCCTCTGTAATGCAGCAGGTCTGCTTGGATGGAAGATGTTGGCTGGGGCTGAGGCAGCATGCATGGTTCTCATTTATTGCAATATATTTTGGGGAAGGGGGGAGCTGTCTAGGCAGCAGAGAGGATTGAAATATGAAAGTTAATTAAATAAAACTGTCAGTCAAAGAAAACAAGACTTCCCACCCCAACATCCTTCGACTGTTCAGGGGAGATGGGCTGTGGCCAAAACCAGTTGTAGTCGTTTAATGATTTGGCCATGAAGATTTTCACTTACAGGCTGTTTGAGGAAAATAAATGGAAGAAAATAAAATATTCCATGCCTGGGGCTCCTTCTTAATAGAGATATAAAGATGGCTTTGACATTCCCAGAACCGCAGCGCCCCAGGAAGACATGGGATTTGCATGTTATTGTGCAGTGCCTGTTGGAGCAGAGCGGGGAGAGATTTTTCTCTGGAGTGGGAAGCCGGAGCAGCAGAATCCGCATCTCTGAACATCCCCCCTGCCTCCTCCCCAGGGACATGCAGAGGGAGAGGTTGTTGCTGGGGCTGTGTGCGGTTACCATTAATGTTTGCTCATTCATGGGATTGATTGGCTTTTAATTAAGGAGGCCGTTTGGCATCCCAGCTCTCAGTATCAATGACAAAAAGGGACTTCTCTGTTCTCCCCTGGAGGTGGCATTGCCTTCCCCGGGTGGGGGACCGAGCGGTTGGTGGATGCACCATCCCAGTGCTTCAAAGGGCTCTGCTGGCATCTTCAAGCTGCAAAGCATGACAGAATAGCAGCATGCTGGGGCTTGGGGGATTTTTCCACATCCGTCCTTACCAACGTCCATACTGCTGTTTCGCAAGTCCCTTTGCCCCTGCCCTTTGCCTGGAGCCTCTCTTCTCCCTTTTCCTCTGGCCGCGTGCCGAGGTGGGGGCAGAGGGGCCCTCCCGGGTTGGCGTGAAGATGAGTGGAGTGTCTGAGGCCAACCCTCCCCATCGCAAGTCCCGTGGTCTCAGTGGGAGCTCCTACGGCAGGGAGCAGGAGGTTTCGGAGCAGCCTGCTCAGGGGAGGCATGTTACCCCAACCCGGCTGGACAAAGGCAAATTCACAGCTTATCAGCATGTTCAAGAAAAGTCACAGCTGGGAAAGAAATACAGCCAGCTGCCTCCCCACATCGTCGGAAGTGTGAGCACTGAGTCCTGGGGGCAATTTTTGAAAAAACAGCCTGGCTTTGCACCTCTCAGCAAGCACGGTTTGTGTGTGCTTCCTCCCCGGCGAGCAGGGTTACATCAATGTGCCGGAGGAGCCATGGCCCGAAAGCTGCTCAGGTACCTGTGCCCACGCATTGCGATGTGCAAGCTCACCCAGCTGTGCTCTGCCACAGAGCGAGCTTGTGGTTCAGGACGCGAGCAGCATCCATTGGTCCTTGCAGAGCTCCTGCTAGCACGGTCACTTGGCCAAGGGCAGCTCCGCTTGCGGGAGGAGCAGCCCCGTGTTCCCTGCGGACCTCGCTACAGCTGCGCGGCGGCAGCGACCAGCCCTGCAGGCAGGGCCACGCGCCAGGGCGCCAGGCAGGAGGTGCCACGGACGCGCTTGCGTGAGCTGAATGAACATGCAGAAATGGAGCTGGAAGGGCCAGCCCGCTATGCTAAACCTCAAAGTCACTAATAAAGCAGTAATTAAAAGCACTTGGAAGGAGCAGCCCTGCCAGAAGGAGAGACAGAGACACAAGAGCCTTTCATTGTTTAATGGGCTATACCCATTAATCGGTGGAAGGCAGCCATGGAGGCTCTTCAAATTTGGCGTCATCCCCTCTGCCCAGCGTGCAGGGCTGTTTATTCTGCTGGTTACGAAATGCAGCAGAAGGGCTGCTCTGACACAAGGCGCAGGGCCCGGGCCTGGCCCCAAGCGGTGATGGGGGACATGCCCCTGGAGCAGGAGTGTTCTCTCTTGTATCACTGCATGGAGGTGGTCACGGTTCCTGCCCTGCTCCGCTGTCCCTGCCGTCCCCCAGCCCAGCTGCCCTGTCTCTGGTGGCGGGAGAGCCACCGCCATGCTGTGCAGTGCCCGGGGGATGACATCCTTGGGGGAAACTTCCCAACTCATTTCTGGCCCCAGTTCACTTTTCAGGGGGGGCAAAGCCCATTTGGAGACCAAGGACTCCACCAAGGACGGGACTGGTGCGTGCCGCTCTGCTAACCGTCTTCTATTGTTTGCAGCTCAATTACACCCGACCAGGACTTCCAAAGCTAAATCCGAGGCTGTTGGAAAGCTGGAAGAACGAAGTAAAGGAGAAGGGCCACATCAACTGTCCCAACAATGTAAGGACTGTTTCTCTTCTCTGGGCCAGCCTGGTTTCGCTCTGCAGGAGGAAGGGGGAATTTCGGGGGCAGAAACCCAGGTTCTTGTTTGGCCCTGGGCAGTGAGGCTGCAGCAGTTTTGTTATTGCTCAGCCCCTGGTTTCAGCTGTTGTCCCCGTGCTGCTGCGGTGTGGGCTGCAAGCGCATTCAGTTTTAGGAACCTGCTGGCACTCTCAAGCATTTGGGGGGCTTGGGCACTGGCCCCCCCTCTCCTGGGTGCCGGTGGGTGGTGGGTCAGCTTGCACCGCCCACTTCAGGCTCTGGAGCTGCTTTTGGGGAGCTCCCAGCACCAGCACAGGACAAAGGCTGCACAGTCTGCGCTTAAGAGCCTTTTTATGTACAGAACCTGCTTTTCCCAGAGTAAAGCTACGGCTGCTTTTAAGTCTTTTTTTTTATTTTTTTTTTTAAAGCACTGGGATAGGCAAAGGCCTTTGGGACATGCTGTGTGTGCTTCATCTCGCTGTAAAACACAGCATTAGCCTGAGCTCGCAGGGAGGTGAACTCCACCCTCGTGCTGGGCCATTGATTTATAATCTGAAACAAAGCCTTCGTAATGGGAATTTTGAACGGGGCTGTTACCACAAGGCCGGGGGAGACACACTGGCTAATTAATGTCATACACAGGCACTTTGAAAAGACGTTGCTCAGAAACTGGTCATGCTGCTGCCCGGGTGATTTCTCTTCTCCATTAAGCGTCTGCTGTGGCTCCAAGAACTCCTGTAGCCCAGCAGGGCCTCCTGACTGCTCACAAATGTACGTTTTCCACGGAGACATTTAGGGGAGACATTCTTCAGGCCGTTGCAGAGGGATGTGGCCACATGACTCCCATTAGCACTAATAGGAAACGTGTGACCAGGGCCCTCTGCGTCTCGCAGAGCATTAACCTCACGCTGCTCAGCCTGGACCGGTGGCCTTGCTGGCACAGCAGGCTCCTGGCCACGGGATGGAGGAAGGCATGGAGACAAGGGGGAATCATGGCAAACCCTCCTGTGTTTCTTTCCGCAGTGCTGTGAAGCCATTTACTCCAGCGTCTCGGGGCTGAAAGCTCATCTGGCCAACTGCAACAAGGTAGGTCCCACCTTCTTCGGCTTTGGCTCAGAGGTGGGGTTGGTTTTCTCCTTCTCTTCCCACGGCTCATTTGGAAGAAGCAGGCCAAGGGACGATGACACGGGTTAAAGGATCAGGACCGCATTCCTGTGGCTGCCCGCCAATGTTGAGAGGAGACGGAAGATCCTGCGGCCGCTCGCAGAATCCTGCCTGCAGGGAGCAGCGACTGCGCACCAGCCTGCAGCGCCCTGGCTGAAGGCAGGCTAGGAGGCCCGCTGGGAGGGCTGGCCGAGTGATGTCGCTGCCATCGAGTTGTCACCACTCAGCCTGTTGCACCAGTCCAGCTGCTCGCCCTCAGCACCTGGGCAGGATCAAACCCAGAGCCATGGGCAGCCGAAGGTGGAGAGGCTGCAGCCTAGCAGATGTCGTGGAGAGGATTTAACCAGCACCCAAGCCTTGGAGGAGAGCTCTTGCCTGTGCAAACGCCTGACCCAAGGACAACCCGCAGCAGCCTCTGCACAGCTCCTATAGCCCCTGACTCATTCACAGCCGTGGCCAGCACCTCTCCCAGCCAGGCACTGGGGCACCACTGAGAGCCACGGGTGGTCTGTGCCGAGACCGTGGTGCCCTCTTGCTAGACAGAGCAGTGGCACTGCCGAACGCTGTGGGCTCTGGTGGCCTGCAGCCGCCGCAGGAGGAGGGATTGGGAGCTCAGTGTAGGTCCCTCAGATTGGAAATGGGTAAGAGCTCGTAAAGCTTTATACCCTGAAACGTTTCCAGCTGCAGCTTCCATTGAATGTAGTTTCCAGGAGGCAGCTCCAATACATACCCCATGGTTATTAAAAACACAGACTCCCTCACTCCTCCACCACTAGCTGGAACATCAACCCCTAATGAGATCGTTTAGAAAATGGGCTGCAGAGATCCGGCAGAAGAAGCAGTATTTACACAGGATAAAACTGCAAACACGGGAAGGAGGCTGCAGCAGTTCCTTTGCTAGTGCACAGAACCAGACACCCACCGGCAAAAGGTTTCTGAGAGAAAATGGAGCCATTTTCTGGCTGGTACTGTTGTCACTGCTCTGGTGCATGTGCACAGAAAGCAGACAGTGGTTGCAAGAGCATTTTCTTTAAATGCACAGCTGTATTGCTCAGGTCCAGCGAGCCTGGCATTGCCCACGCCAGGGCCGGGAGCTGGGGGTCAGCTTCAGGGGCTGATGATCCTCTGCTGCCTGGGCAGGCGCCCACTGGGTCTGCCCATCCCAGCTGCAGACCATGCTGCTGGCCTTTCCTGCATTGTGTCCCCTGTGTACTGCCACCAGCAGGAATTTTGCCCTGACGGAGGATTGAGTTTTGCAATGGATACGTGCACTGCCAAATCTGGAGTAACTCACACAGCCCCTCCAGAGCTGGCCTCAGCGATCTCTCCAGTAAAATCCTGCAGCGTTGGTTAAAATACATCAGGCGCTACCAAGAGTGGAAGAGGTTCCCAGGCAGTGCCCCCTCCTCAGTGGGGATTGATGAGCTGAGATGATTTTTGCATGAGTATTTATGGAGCCAGGCCTGCCTGCGTCCTGCCTGTCTCCAAAACGAAAGACCCGTCTTATTCCAGATTTACAGCACAGACCCAGCTATGGAGAAATTCCCACAGAGCATATATATCGCCTGAAGGGGCCCATCCGTAAACCTCTCTTCAATAGAGAACACATTATCTCCCCTGTGTCGTGAACTGCAGCAGAGCCGGGAGATCAGTCATTCCCACAAGGGCTCTAATGACAGAAATCCAGCAGTAGCTGCATCTCTTTGACGGCTTAAAAGGAAAATTAGGTGAGTCTGTTGGACATAAATTAGATGAGGGTTCAGTCCCAATAGATCACAAATCTGCTGACAGTGAGGAAACGGGACGCTCGGCCCCGCTTGCCTCCCGCGCGCTTGGCTGTGTGGACACACACGGTGCCGGTGTAATGATGCAACTGGTGTTGGTAATGCACAGGTAGCAAAACTCGGCACTCGCTGCCTCCGAGCCTGCAGGACCTGGCACTTCGATGCTCAGCGCTGGTGCCACAATGGCCAGCGCAGCTAATGCTGCTGCGGCACAACTGGCACAGGCTGAATGCAGAGCAGAAGATGCACTTGTGATGGTTCCAGCAAAGATGTAGTGTTCTAAAAATGAACATTTATTTTCTGTTCCTTCAAGGTTGAAGCGTCAACCTTGAAGGAGTGGTGGAGAAGGGAAGGGGAGCGTCCCCCCAGGGCGTTTTCGGCTCTGCTCGGGGCTGCAGGAGGTTGCTCTGTCTTGCAGGGGGATCACTCAGTGGGCAAGTACCGCTGCCTCCTCTGCCAGAAGGAGTTCAGCTCCGAAAGCGGGGTCAAGTACCACATCATCAAGGCTCACTCAGAGGTAAGAAAGTGGCTGGGGCTGCTCCAGGTCCCTGCTACCACACACCCATGCTCGATCTGCCCCTCTCCGTCCACTCAGGCCTGCTGGGAACAGAGCACAGCAGCTCCTGTCAGCATCAGCCATGCAGTGACAGTCTCTTGACACAGCACGGACCTGATGTGCCAGGTTGGGGGGACCTCACTGTCCTCCTTCGGGTTCCGAACACCCCCAGGCCTTGGCTGCTCACAGCCAGGCAGCATGTCCTTGGGGAGGTGATGCCGGCAGGGCACAGGGCAGTCGGGGCTTGGGGGAAGAGGGCAGGAGAGCCCTAGGCTGGCGTGGGCCGTGGGGATGCCTAGTCCGTGGGGCTGCCCAGGCTGAGGCAGGGCCCTAACCACCCCCTGTTGTCGCCCCGTGGACGCAGAACTGGTTCCGAACCTCCTCAGAAGCCAGCCGGAAAAAGAAAAGCAGGGAACAGCTTTCTTCCAGCAAGGAGGAGAAAAAGAAAAGCACAAATGGGAAGAAAAGGGGGAGGAAACCCAAGGAGAGGCCTCCGGAAACATCCCCGAAGGGCAGAGAGAGTGTGGCAGCAAAGACTAATCACAAGAAAACCCCCGAGCACTGGGAGGGCTCCCGATGCAGCCCCGACGGGGAGGAGCGCGTCCCCAAGCCCCCGAGCCACCGGAAGGGGGGAGCCAGTAAGATGCCCGAGAAATGAGCGGTTCAGAGACTCGTCTGTGAGGATTCGTTTACAGCCCAGGGTAACAGGGTGGGGGTCGCTCCCGGTTTTCTGTCCCCCCCTTCCCTTCCTCTCCCCCCCCCTCCATTCACCCCCCTTTTTACAAAAAAGAAAAAAAAAGGAAAAAAAAAAAAGACAGAAAATACCAATTAACCACTTTAAGCAAATCATGGACCTTGTTTCACACTGGAAAACAAACAGGATCGAGCAAGCTGGACCATTCTCGCCCCCTGTGCCCATGTACATACCCCTGTGCCCACGCAGGCTGCCCATGCCCCTGCCTGGTGGGGCCTTGCTGCCGTCCCCCCCTCCCCGTGACTTTCCTTCTAACTCCGTGCGTGAAACTGGTGACGCTTGAGTGAAAGAAAAGTGCAATAGCAGCAGGGCCCTGTTGGACAGGGTCACTCTGCGCTGCGTGCCGGGGCAGGGGGCTCACCCCGAGCCCGCCTGCCCTTGAAGCCTCCTATGGCTGCAGCCTCCCAGGGCGACGTTCCCAAAGATGCTTGGCGCATGGAAGCAGCCAGGTGGGGTGGAAAGGGACAGGGGGACAGCAGGGCCCTGCAGCAGACGTTGCAGGGGGACCTGGTAGCGCTTTCCCCACAGCACCGGGCTGCGTGGGGATGCGCATCAGCAGGGACCTGCTCTGCAGTGCGTCAGCTTCGTGGCCGGCTCCAGTCGCGTGGTGCAGGGGTTTTGTCTCGGCATGGGGCTGGCGGCACGAGGGGGAGCGAGCAGGGAGGCGGCACGGGGCGGGGAGCGCCTGGGTGCTGCTGTCCCCACGTGG
This sequence comes from Chauna torquata, assembly GCA_013399475.1. Classification (NCBI taxonomy): domain Eukaryota; kingdom Metazoa; phylum Chordata; class Aves; order Anseriformes; family Anhimidae; genus Chauna; species Chauna torquata. The sequence goes on along the minus strand of VXAL01006511.1, from coordinate 5,963 downwards.
GGCGCAGGAGGGGCTGCTGGAGGGGCTGAGCACGCGCCGGCCCCTGGACGTCGATGGGAGAGGGGTTGCTGTAGGACGGGTCAGGTTTGCGGGTGTAACCGAAAGTTACAGAAATGCCGTGAGCGCTGCGGGGCATCGCGGTGAGAGCACGGGAGGGAAGGGCGTGCGACGGGGCAGAGCTGCACCCCGCTGCCCAATGTGCCTGGACACGGCGTCCTGCACGAGCAGCGAGCCAGCAGCCGTGGGCAGCGCGGTCCGAGCTGCAAACCCTGCAGCCAGCCGGCAGGAATGGCACTTCGGGGTCCCCATCCTGCCCCCGTCCCAAAGGTGCTAATCGCCCAGGAGAGGGGAGCAGAATTTGGTCACCCGGCTCCTTTGTTCGGCCGCGGGAGGTGTGTGACGGGGACACGGGGTCAGCATCAAGTGACAATCATGGGTCCTGCTTTCGGGTGAGTCCCAGCCGCTGCCCAGGCGCGTTGCACTGAGCCGCATCCGAGCCCGGCCATCTTCCTCGCCACGGGGATGGGGAGCGGGAGTTGCCGCCAGGTGCGTTTTCCCTTCCTTGCTTTCTTTTTGTGTCTGTGTTTTCCCGCACTAGTATCATCGTAACACCTCGCTCTGGCCTGGAGGAAACCATCCCCAGACCACAACGTGTCTGTCTGCAGACAAAAACCGGGCTACCTCTGTCCTTGGGAAGCGGACACGTCTCGCTGCCGCCTGAAGGGCGGCCGCAGCAGTTTTCTCTCGGTAACAGAACAGAAAACGTTAGTTCTGTTTTTCCTCCATTCTTCCCCCTCTCAGGACTCGGGAAGGTGACGTTTTTGGGGGAGGAGAGGTTCTGCTTTTACTTTGGTCAATTAAAATCTCAGCCCTCGGTTTCTTTTGCCGCTCTTCACAGCTTGTCCTCTGCCCACTGGCGTCTCAGCACCGTTTCCCTGCTCCAAGGAACCGTTCGGTAATAATTAACGTCCTTCTCCACTGATGTATCGTTACAGCCCCGGAGGAAGATGGGGAGAGACGTCAATGTCTGGGGCTGGGGTGGATTCTCTGGGAGCCAGCGCTCGTGCTCCAGCCACCAACAGCTGGATGCAGACATCTGCATGGCCCGGTCGCGCAGTGCTGCGCGGCGGCTGTCCCGCGGCGAGGAAACCCTGCCCGCCCCTTTGACCGGTTGCCTTGGGCTTTGAAGCAATTAGTGAGAAAGCTTAATTAGTTGCTGCAGCCCATCCTTTTTGCCTCTTGTCCTTCATCCAGTATTTTGATTGTGTCGCCAGTACAAATCTTACCTGTGGGAGAGGGCGATGTTTCTAACCGTAGGACCTTGGCTGTCACCGCCATCTCAGCCTTGGTCACAGCAGGGACTTGGAGATGCTTTCCTGCAAGTTTTCTCTGCGTTGCAAAGGCTGTTGGGGTTGTTTTTAGCAGTGGCAGAAAAGGGAGAGAGGGCAGAGCTGGGGGAGCACGCGAGGCTGGCAGGAGCTGGCGGCTGGAGGAGCGTGGCACAGAGTTTTGCACTGAAATCTCTGCGTAGGTGCTTCAAGCAGGCTCTTTGGGGGTTCTGTCCCTTCAAAAGGGCTGAGAAGCTGGCAGCTCGCGCCGACGTCAGAGCGAGCTGCTGGATCCAAAAATCAGGGCACTTATTTAGGAGCTAACTGTGGTTTCCACTTGGCCTGTGACCGTGAGAGACGTGAAACTGGGCTGGAATTTTGAACTTCCCCCAAGGTTTGGGATGAGTGGTGCTCAGCGCTGGCTTGTGGCTGCAGGACCACCCGTCCCCGAAGCCGGGGACACACAGCAGGCTGGGGCTGGAGAAGATGCAGCAGCTGCTTTCCCACCCCTCCGGTGCAGGGACTGTCCCTGCCACCCCCCTGCGTGGCCGCGCGGCCGCTGGAGGCAGGACGTGCCCAACCGCGCCTGAGAACATGGCAAAACTAGAGGGCAGCATGCGTCCCTCCGTACAGGCCCTGCTGTGCATCGCTTCTGGCAGTCTGTCCCTCCCCGGTCACTCAGGTGATGCTTTTCGTTATTCCCCCAGTTCCAGCAAAAGGAAAGCGAGGTCCGAATCTTCTCTGGGAAAGCCGTAAATCACCGGTGGCACTGCATGCCAGTGGTGGGGGCAAAGCCTAGGAAAGTCCAAAGACTTCCTCCAGGAGAGATTAATTCCTTCTCTTCAGAAGTCGTTCTTCCCCAGAGGAATGTGGCTAAAATTGCTGTGGCAGAATTGCTTAAGGCCCCTGCAGCTGGCAGGCGGGAGGCGGCATCGGGACTCGCCGGGAGAAGAGGCCCTGGCCAGGGAGGGGGCACGGCACCCGCGCGGCCCGGGCTGTGCTGGTTCGGAAGTTCTTCTAATCCCCGCCGCCTCCCCTGGGGAATATCCCAGGGCTCGGCTCTCGTTAACACATAATTGATTTGATTCCCATTGATTAAATCAGCACGTAGCGCTTTGCCCCATGCTGGCAGCCCCGTGTAGGGCTGGCCCGGGGGCTGCGCTGCGGGGCGGTGCGGGGTCCGGCCTGAAACCTGCCCAGAGAGGAGAGGGGGGCCTGGGCAGGGGGCTGCGGCCCCCACCACGGTCCCTGTCCTGCCGCTTTGGGAAGGAAAGCCACCTCCAGAGGTGCAGCCTAGCAAAAACGAAGGCTGGGGCAGGTGCTGCGGAGCGGGACGTGTTGGCCACAAGTGACGCTTCCGCCTTTCCTGGCAGCGCGGTTGCAGGAGCCTCCCGTCAGGTGCGGAGGGGAGCCGGGGGACGTAGCGCGAACACTCGGCCAGCCCCGGAATTCGGGGCCGCGGGAGGCGAGCAGGGACAGCATCCCACGTTGGCTCTGCGGGATGCCAGCATCCCGGCCGGGCCCCGCCAGCTCTGATGGAGGGGACCTGGGGACACTTGGGGATCTCAGGACAGGCGATGGGTGCAGCATGGTGGGGACGGTGGTCCCGGCCCTGGGCTGTCCTCTGTCAGCCCCCGAGCTGGCCGGGAAACCCCTCAAAGCCCTGTCTGAAAGCAGCTCCCTAGTCAAAAGGAAATTTTTATGAGAAATTGAACTCTTCAGGGTTGTTTTTTTCCCTTAGAAGGTATTTTTTCCCCTACTAGTCATTACTCAACAAGGAATATGTTCTCCCACTGCTTTTTTCTCCATAAAGAATGAGACATCCTGCAAAAAACATTAATGACCATAAAAGCGTAGGGATATTTTTCTTCTCAAGCGTTGTCGCGCAGACACAGCCGGCGGTGAGGACGTGATCCAGCCCGGCACTGGGAGCTCCCAGCTGGGGCTCAGACCCCGAGTGAGATGGGGCTGAACCGGGAGGCGAGGGGCAGAGTGTCCCTGGAAGGAGCCAGGTTCGCAGGGCAGCCCCCCAGGTTGCTTGGTTTGCCCACTGACCTCACCAGGACCAAGTCTTCAAAGCCAAGCGAGCTCACCTCCCTCGTGTCCCAGGTCCGCCCGAGCACCGTGCTCCCAGAATGGCAGAAAAGACGTTTTCCTTTGCTTTGCCGTGGGCATCTTTATTTCCGTACCTGCCCGGGGAAGGCTCCGTGCCCCTCACTGCCCACCTCCAAAGCAATAACGGGAATAGCGGCACCTGCCTGCCCCAGGGTGCGCGGCGCTGCCGCTTTGCGCTTGTTGGGTGCTCCAAAGTAGACGGGCACCTTGAACCGAGTGGGCAGGAGGACAACAGGGTGGCGGGGCGAGGCTGTTGTAGTGACGTGGGTGGTGAGCTCGGCCGCTGCCGTTTTATTCCCTTTCCCGCTGGCATTTGGAGACGCATTTGAGCTGCAGAGGCAGCTGAGCACTGCCCGGGTGCGCGCGGTGTCAACGGGAGCGCATGGGGGCTCGGAGCTTGGCTGCCAGCGGGCGGCATCTGCTGCCAAAATTCATCTTCACGCTGCCCACACCTGCGCATCACCAAGGAAAGGGCTAAACCTCCCGCGTGCTTGGGGACGGCCGGGCTGTGACCCATCCGTCACACGGAGCCGGCCCCAAAAGCAGCTCCGGCAGCATCCATCGCCGGTGGCTGCCATGGGCAGGAAACCCTCGCTGCGAAACACAGCACAACGGCGAGGTCGGCTCTGCCGCAGCGGCACACGCGCCCGTCGCTGCGGCCCTGCGGTGGGGTTCCCTGGGTCCCGGGTCCCCGCCGGGCACCGAGCTTCCCCCGGGCCAGGAGGCTGCCCCGTCCGGGAGGGTCGCTCGCGCACATCAACGTTGGGACCGTTTTGTTCTTTTCTTTCTCTCCTCGTGACACCCATCCCACGGCATATCAGAATGTTTCTCGTCAATGCCAGTTATTAGTGCATAAGTGTATTTTGGGGAAAAAAACAAAATGGAAAAAAAAAAAAGAATTTTCAATTTATCACTTGTAACCATATATATAAATATATAA
>VXAL01006506.1:0-21841 GCA_013399475.1 Chauna torquata | reverse complement strand
CTAGTGACTTTCATGATAACTTTCCTTGCTAGGTTTCTCAAGTTGTAATGCAAGCCTCCCTGCGTGTCTTGCCTTGAGCTGCTTGCCTGCTCTCTTTGCAAGGTGTCTCGTTTACCTCCTTTTTCCTTTCTATTTTTAAGGAGGCTTATTTTCTCTCTTCAGAGGTTTACTTGCCTTCTTTGAGTTGCTGAGTAAATTCAGGGTTCTCTGAGGGGTTTGAATTTGTCAAAAGATGATACCACTGTCATGTTTCTTGCCTTTTTCCTCTACGTTTTTGAGATTTTCTTTCAGGACAAGCTCCTGTGGCTATGCTATTGATACTGTGCATTGTTCCTCGGAGTGATACCATTGAAGGTTTTTGCTACCTGTATTTTGGTGTTTGTTAGGTGACCTGTACTGTAGCACTCCTTCTTTCTCTTTCAAGCTTTTCTTGCAGGATATTTCAAAGCTGTTTGCTTTGAAGTATGGATAAGTGGTAACAGGGAGGAGTGATAAAAGTTGTGGGAGATGCTGGTTTCCATGCTAAATACAACTCTCTGAAGTGCACAGCTTATTTGGCAATATTAGGGTATCTAGTGCATTTTGCAGCATACTTGCTGTGAACTGGCAGCCAAAGACCTTTTGTTCAGTGTTTTGGAAAATTTCAGGCCCAGAACTCTAGTGTTGACTTAGTCAAAACACTACTCAGACAAAAACATATTCAAAGAAAATACATATATAGCTGCTGCTCTGAAAGCCATGGTATCTCTTCTTATATTAAGGCTTTTGGACTTAATACAGAGATGTCTCATACTTTGTATCATTTGGAGGATCGAAGGCTTGAGAAACATTGTGGTATTTCAAATTTTGAGAGCTATTTTACCCATTCACATGGAATATCTTCTGCATAATTTTTCTGATATTTACAAACAAAGTGGGCAAAAGCCTAGATTTTCTTAGAGTAATTTGTTTAGTCTGTGTTTGATTCTGTCCTCTAAATTCTGAAATCCTTACTGATGAGTCTAATTATAAACAAGACATTCTCTCATGCTGGTGATAAGTCTAAATCTACCTTGGGACAATTGCATCTTCCTCAACATGATGTCAGTGGAAAGCCTAAAAATGCTTCAATACAGTAGCTTTCTTTCTCAGCTAGAAAAGAAAAGTTTATTATCGGTGGCTTGTTAGATCCTTAGTATCAAGGAAGTACATTTTGTGTAGTGTAGTACAGTCATAACATCCTTCATTCAAATGCCCTGGTTCTTTGTGGTTATGAGCAAAATCATCAGAGTATCCAAGTGTGTTCATAGGTTGAGCATGTGGAGGCTTATTTTGCTGACCCTATGCCTTGATCAGTTGTAAAGGTGTGTTGGGTTTTCGTGGTAAAGGTTTGGTAGCAGAGGGGCCACAGGGGTGGCTTCTGTGAGAAGAGTCCAGAAGCGGCCCATGTTAGATAAGAGCCGGCTTCAAAAGGGACCCGCTGCTGGCCAGAGCTGAGCCGGTGAGCCATGCTGGTTGTGCTTCTGTGAGAGCAGATTTAAGGGAAAAAACTGCTGCGGAACAGCAGCTGGGAGAGAGAGGAGTGAGGAACAGCCCTGCAGACACCAAGGTCAGTGAAGAAGGAGGGCAGGAGGTGCTCCAGGCGCCAAAGCAGAAGTTCCCCCGCAGCCAGCCTGTGGTGAGGCCCATGGTGGAGCAGGCTGTCTCCCTGCAGCCCATGGGGTACCACATGGAGCAGATCTCCACGCTGCAGCCTGTGGAGGAGACGACAGAGGAGCAGGTGGATGTGGCCTGAAGGAGGCTGCAGCCCATGGAGAGCCCCCCAGAAGCAGGCTCCGGGCCAGAGCTGCAGCCCGTGGAGAGGAGCCCACGCAGGAGCAGGTGATCCGGTGGGAGCTGCCACCCGTGGGGGACCCATGCTGGAGCAGTTTGCTCCTGAAGGATGGACCCCGTGGTACGGACCCATATTGGAGCAGCTCTTGAAGAGCTGCAGCCTGTGGGAAGCCCACGCAGGACCCGTTCGGGAAGGACGACATCTCGTGGGAGGGACCCCACACTGGGGCAGGGGCAGAGAGTGACCACGAAGGAGCGGCAGAGACGAAGCGATATGGGCTGAGCGCAGCCCCCATTCCCCGTTCCCCTGCGCCGCTCGGGGGGAGGAGGTAGAAGAGGGTGGATGGGGGGGAAGGTGTTTTTAGTTTGCTTTTAGTTTCTCACTGCTCTAGTCTGCTAGTGATAGTAATAAATTATATTAATCTCCCAATGTTGAGTCTGTTTTGCCCGTGACAGTAATTGGTGAGTAACCTCCTTGTCCTTATCTCAACCCTTGAGCCCTTTCCCATCGTATTTTCTCCCCCTCTTCCTTTGAGGAGGGGGAGGGAGAGAGCGATTGTGGTGGAGTTCAGCTGCTCAGCTGGGTAAAACCACCACAGAAGGTCACTTCCTGCTTTCCACTGCTGGTTTTTGGTGCATGTACGTTTTGTACAGAAATGAAAATTAAACAAAAGTATTCATTCTATGCAGTTTTTAGGCTTGGACAGGCATGCTGTTTGAAAAGAGGTATTTTTGTTCTGTCCTGTTCACCTGACCCCGGTCATGGTATATGATTACAGTAATGGCCAAAAATGTCTGGAAAGAATCTAGCTCTCTCCTTTCAGGTGTTTGCAATTTGTATTAATTTTTTTTAAAGCAGACACATATACTTATACCAGTTGGGTCTTTATGGGAATAATATGAAAGGAATCACTGCCATCTTAATTTTTTCATCAATATTTTATCTCTGTTTTGCTTAATTGCTGGTTGTACATTGTTTTTTCTAATAACATGCTCCTGTCTCCCTGTATGAATGTAAAGTGTCTCAGTTATTGAAACAGGATTGTCTTGCTTAGTGGATTTTATGAAATGTCATTTCTTATGTCAGATGATTTAAGATTTCATCGGCATGCTAATAAAAATTGCTCAAACAATTTCAATTGTTTTTACTTCTTTGAGTGTAAAGGTGTCTTACAAATGCTGTTGCTAGAATGAAGGGCACAGATTCTTCACCACTCTGTATCCCTAGTAAGCTAATGTGTCATCCCTTATATTAGGTGGCAGATGACACTGTAGTATGTGCTCTTCGCATGTTTACTCAGCACAGGAAACTGATACCATGCCTGAAATCTAATTCAGAGCTTTAGCATCGTGGCTGCAAAATGAAATGGCATAAATCCCGTGTGTTAATCTTTTTACCCTGTAAATCTGCAACAGGCACCTGTTCCCTGCACGACCTTAATTCATTGCCCCAGAAGGAAACTTGCTCCTTGTGCCTCTGCTTTCCTCTCAGAGGGATTCCCTCTGGCTCATCATTAGCTGCCTTATGGGGTGATGTTTGTTGTGACCTGATGTCCTCTGAGGGAAGGGACCAGATTAGTCACTGGTCAGGTTGGAGCTGACTTCTAAAGACTGACCTTACTGCTGCCATATGATACTGCAGAACTCGACAAACAACCATTAAAATTTTTCTTCTGCTGTTTGTGTAAGTGGATTGCTTTGATTTGGGGTGGGGGAGGAATTGGAAATACAAATTTCTGCATGGCCTCTCTATTACAAATCTGACATACATGATGTCGATGCCACATTCATCCATGTGAAACCTTGTGCATGTTGAGATTTGAGGTATGAAGAATCTATCCTTTCCTGGTTTAAAACAAACAAACAAACTAGTATGTCTGAAGAGCTTTAGCAGACAAATCCTGTCGAAGTCTGGCTGTGACAGTCTGATATTTCTTCTCCTGCTGTACCTGGTGGAGACTATCACCTCTCCAGTGCTGATTCATTAGGAGAGAATTTGTGCCTGTATCTCATGCAGTTTGCTTCATAGTTTGACTCTTTAGCTCAGCCTTGTCTTTGTTGCCAGCTTTTAAACTGAGATTTGGGACCTTTTTCTGTTGTGCTGGCAATGCAGACATGGGTCCTAAATGGAGGAGGAGACTTTTGTAGCCCAACCTTCTTTTTTTTCCCTGTTAATTGGGATAAGTTAGAGGGTATTTACAGGGTAGCTAAGAAGGAATAAAAAAAAATACACTATTTTTGAGTGCAACTTTTTATCTATGTTTAGTAGCCTTTAGCATAAGTCGACAAATTTAATTAAAAGAGCTTTGCTAAGAAGTATGATGACTCTGTATTGCTTAATTTTTTTTTTTTAATTTTAGAGTATATCCGATCACCAAGGTGAGGGAGATTGCAGGGTAAATATTTGGATTCAGTTTGCTGAAGGGGCAGATCAGCTTGCAACAGATTCTTTTCAGTAGGCACAGACAGAAAATTGTGTATTTATTTCAGTATAGTTTGTCATTTTTTCTTCAAAATGAGACGCTGTGAAAAGGCTTGTTTTCCTCTTACAAAGTGTAGCAAAAATGAAATGTGATGTTGGGATCAACTAGTTCTGTTATGGATATAGTGTCTAGAAACAGTCACCTCAGTTCACTAGCTAAAGATAACGCTTCCTTTGCTAACAAGAGAAAACAAAACCAAATTTAGTAATTTAGTTTTCAATACAAAACATAACAGAAGCATGTGTATTCCAAAATGTTTAATATAGTTTTCATTTATAAGTAATGTTGCCTAAATCTTGTAAAACTTGGACTTGTGTACATAGAATTGTAGTTTCCTTTGAAATCAACTTTACACGGTTGTGAGTTTGCAAGATAATCCTCAACTGTAGTCCTTTACTATACTGCAGCTTTTTTTTTCCTGTCCCCAGCAACCATGGTGAGATTGGATTTGACAGCTGGCAGTGGTCACTTCTTGTTCTAGGCTGGGTCTTGTAACGCTGAAGAGTTCCCATGTTTACTTCCAGTGTTAGGGGTGCGTGTCCTGTGTGTGTCAGTGGTACCTATATGGCAGTTTGGAGAACATCTGGTCCAGAAACTGGGAAGGACCATTTACTCTTCTTTAACATCAAATATGAAAATCACCAATCTGAATAAATGTGTGTTTAAATTATGTAATTACTTACAGGTCAATGCATTATGGCATTCCAGGTAGCGAACAGAAGTGTCAAATATGGGCTATAAGCTATGTTTACTTGCAAACCAACATCAGTCTGAGGTTACTATCTAGTAGTAGGCTCTCTATCAGAACAGGAGTAGAAATGCAGAATCAAAATTATATATTTTAAATCAAGTTTCCTTGCTTGATGATTGAAATAATAACCAAACTTGGTTACTGTAAATCATTTTGAAGTAACCTGGCCTGAGTCTGTATCTTCCTGCAGTGAACTGCAGGAGAAGCATTTTGACACATGCTGTGTTTCACCAAATGTTGGTGGATATTTTTAAAAATGAGAGCAAAAAGCAGAATGTTGGTTATGGCTTTTCCTGTGAATCTAAAGCAGGTAAGTCTTTATGCTTGATGGAAACAGACAGGAAAGCATCAGATAAACTATACTGAATGAGTGATAGGATCACAGCACAGACTGGATGCCAGTAATGGTAAATTCTTGCTTCTTATTTTGATGCTATCATCCCCTTCAGTATGAAGGAAGATGCTCCGTCTCTGTCCCTTGAGGGAAGGTCCATGGTCCAGCTGAACTGATCTAGCATCTTGCTATTTTGGAAAGGTCTCCCTGCAGCTAAGTCTTGTGGGTCCTACCTTCTCCTTTGCTTCAGCTTTGACACTCTGACCCTTCAGTGAGTTGATTCAGCTCCCTCAGCTCAGATAATACTCCTCACTTTTTAATATTTATTTTCTGCTGTTTTAAAAAACTGAGTCTGTCCAAGGGGGAGTCTGACAGGCACCAGGCAGCGAACAGAGGGACAAGGGCCAACCAGATCTAGGAAAACAAATTGGAATAGGTCATGGGGGTGTTGGATATTAAGAAATCTTTCTGTGGCATTGGCTGCTTTGAACAGTTTGCTTTCGTTATAGGCCTGTACCTTTAGTTTCCTCATTGTTACAACAGGAATCATATCCACCTACCTTACAAGGTTGCTGAAAAGATCTTGTAATGTGTGCATTCAAAGCATTGTAAGTGGTGCGAAAGGGCTTGTAGAAGCAATTCTGCCTTGCTGTATACTGAGTGTGCTGCTATTTTTGCCATAAAAAGTTATTTCTTAAGATATATTATAAAGGCATTGAATTACCATTGGTAACAGCAATTCTGCCATTACATATCAGCTGTGCAGTCACTTAAGGAGGAAGAACTTCAACATCTGTAAACTAGTGGCTTCCTATAGATAAGAAATATTAATAGATGTCACTGCCAAATTTAAATAAAATACTTCTGAAACTGTTAGGGAATTTTGTGTGTATTTAGGAGAGCATTTTATTTAAAAATAATGAAAATGTAAAAAAAAAAAAGTGAATCTATGGAGTGTAATTAAAGTGCTGCAATAGAATAAACTACAATTTAAAAAAAAAAAAAGGCCAAGATACTGTCACTTTGTTGTGAAGTGCTGTGAAAAATTGTAATTAAAGATAATAGTAAGGCTTTATTTGCTCTTAGAGCAAAATGTCCTGGTGCCCTGACACAGAGACAGAGAAATGGTTTTCTAAGAAGGTTGTTCTTCTGTTGCTGAAGAATGATGAAGCTCTCCTAGTATTAATAATGCTGTGGGAAGAGCAGGGCTAGCTGCTTGCATCATTGAAGGTTGCTATGAGAAACCCAGTAGTGTTTCCATAGGGCATACCAATATAATTGTAGAAGCTTCCTTTGAAAATTGATAAAGCTTCAGTTATTTCTAGCTCTGCTTCAGAGCAAATAAAACAATAATGGATGTTGAACAGAGCTGACCTGTGTGTATCCTGATTTTATTTGCAACTGCATGTGGGCTTACAGAAGATAGGCTTGAGTTTGCTTTTAGTCTGTTAGAGCTTTGGCCAATTTAGGCACAGTTCTGAGAAGCAGTAATAAAGGATGTTTGCTGTCAACTCAGAGCTGTTCTTTGTACCTGCTTTTTCGCTCTTGCAAGGAGAGCAACAGATCCAAGAATCACAGAACACAGTGCATGGGGGAACATTGCGAAACTCTAAGTGCCGTGCTTAAAAATTTTGATAAATTTAAATGTGGAAGCATTGAGCGGCAATAATCCTGTGACATCTGTAAGGCTGCTTACAAACACTGCTTTTAGTGTAGAACATGCAAGTGTATGTGCTCCCTCTCCCCGTGGGAGACTGACTGCCTAGCAGGAGGTAATCGGATTCTTGCGGCTCTGCATTGTTCTAGTATGTCGGTCTGTAATCTAGTGGTGTCTTGCTTTATTTTATTGTTCATATTACTCTCTCTAAGATGGATTTCTTCATCTGAAATGAAAATCTGTAAGCATAGAAGTGCAAACTAAAGCTTGTGAGTTACATTCATAAAAACCTACGTTACTGTGATAAAAGTCAATGGAAATACCAATTTAACATGTACAGTAGCATTTTCCAGATGTGAGCTTTAGCTTCTCAAACTTTAATTAACATAGGACATGAGGTGATAGTAATAGCTCTCTAGCATTTTTTTGGTTACATCAGTTGCAAGACTTCAGAAAGTACTTTGCTTCAGATGCTAATTGCAGTTTAGCAACTGAAAAGAAATTTGATGGATTAGACATGATATTATCATTTTATTGGTATTTTCCCTTACAGAAAAAAAAATCCACAAATCTTGTTAATACTGTCTCCTACCTACTTGATATCCAGTAGAAATAACAAAAATATCTCATATATGCAAGAGACTTAAAGGACCAGATAGGTATTTGTCATGGTTTTGGCTGGGACAGAGTTAATTTTCTTCGCAGAGGCTCACACAATGCTGTGCACTGCATACCACTCATAACTGTCTTGGAAAACCAAGAGTGGAATATCTCTCTTTACATGAATGGAAACAGGAAAGAAACTTTAGAGGGCTAATCCTAGTTCTACACTTCGGTTGTTCATGAGAGCAAGGGGAAGAAAAATTGCTTTCGTTAAGCAGGCCCCTTTAACGTCCTGTATGCGTGCGATCCTTTGGGTTTTACTTGCTTAAGGACTTTGTTCATGTCTGGTAGGGATGGGCGGGGAAGGGTGGAATAGTTGTTTAATTTTTTTGTGGGTATCCATCAGTAAATTTTTTTACTCCTATTCTGTGCGATATATTTTGGATGGGTTACTGTCGTAGTGACAATGTGGGGAATATGTGGAAGATATAACTGGCAAACTATGAATCTCTGCCAGGTGCATTAATTTGTAAAATTATTTGTTCCTATATGATAATTGTCTTTGGGGATTTGCTTTTTTTTCAAAATTACAGTGGAATGTTTATCCTTTTGCTGTTCGTGTTAGTTATTAAAGGCATAGTTCACATTTTTGGAATATGCTGTTTCCTTATCTTTGTTTATGGTTTTGCAGTTTATTAATGCAGTGAAATGCTCATTCTGGGAACACTGAGTTGGTTACTTTTCCTTCTTCTCCCAGACAATCCTAGTGGTCTTTCCATGTTCTACTTTGACTGGTGACACAAGCATTTCACAGCCCCCTGTACCAGAGAAATGCATTGCAGTATGGACATGTGGAGAAATAGCAGCGGCAGTAATACAGTTGTTGCTGTGATGATCTATGGTTATAGGCAAGGCAGGGTATTTAAGTGTAATATTTTTTTCTTATATTGCTTTAGAAAAAGGTAGGCCGATTTCAAGCAAACAGATAATTTTTGGATTATATGCAAAGTATAACAGATTTTTCTTTCTTTTTGTATTTTTTTATGGTTTAAATAAGTGAAGCCAGCATCTCTATCAGATATTATTTGAGGTTTTAGAATCACCAAGTAACTAGATTTTTTTCCATATTTAATTTAGATTTTTCATTCTTTTAGTTATTAGGAACAGAATTTTTGTATTCTGACATGGTAATTTGTTTGTTCGTTAGCCTTATTTCATGCTGTTATTCTGTAGAACAGTAAGTGGAAGGTAATATGTCATTTTTGTCGTTGGGGTAGAATTTTCTTAAAATGTCGTTCTTGAGTTATCTAATTTCAGAAGCTCTGTATAAGCTTTATGAAATACTGTATATTTTATATTTTTGTCTAAGTCATTTGTGTTTTGTGCATCTATCTATTGGTTTAACAAGGCCAAGTGCCGGGTCCTGCACTTTGGCCACAATAACCCCATGCAACGCTATAGGCTTGGGGCTGAGTGGCTAGAAGACAGTGATGAGGAAAGGGACCTGGGAGTGTTGATCGATGCCAGGCTGAACATGAGCCGGCAGTGTGCTCAGGTGGCCAAGAAGGCCAAAGGCATCCTGGCCTCTATTAGAAACAGTGTGGCCAGCAGGAGCAAGGAGGTGATCATCCCCCTNGGGAGACCTCATTGCACTCTACAACTTCCTGAAGGGAGGTTGTGATGAGGAGGGGGTCGGCCTCTTCTTCCAGATAACTAAGGTATCTTATGGTATGACTCGAGGTAACGGCCGCAAGTTGCGCACAGGGAAATTTAGACTAGACATCAGGAAAAACTTTTTCTCTCAGAGAGTGGTCAAGCACTGGAACGGCCTGACCAGGGAGGTGGTGGAGTCACCGACCCTTGCGGTTTTTAAGAGGCACCTGGACAAGGTGCTACAAGATATGGTTTAGTAGCTTAGTGGGTAGTATTGGTGATAGGATGACGGTTGGACTAGATGATCTTGAAGGTCCTTTCCAACCTTGTGATTCTGTGATCTACTGCAGATCAGATGCAATGGCTGCTTCAAACAGATGCTGAAGTCTTGATTTCATTGCAGTCTAGTTAGTAAAGATAACAAGAAAGGATGTAGTTTTCTCCAGGTAACCTCCTGTTGTTCTGTGGTCAGTGAATAATGTATAGTTAATGGAGAAAGTATTAAGGTGTCATAACAGCATTAGATACTGAAGGAATATATCATCTTATGTTCCCTGAATCTCAGAAGAAACTGGAATATACTGATCCTCGTAAGCTATAGAGTTGAACTCCTGAAGATGTTTTCATGTAATTTGTTTTAACAGACTTTGTGAGCTCAAGGGGACCATTGACACTGTGAGATTAAGACGTTACTTTGCCAAGCTGCTTACCAGAAAGAGCAGCAGCATTTTCCTTGAGTAGTTTGCAAGCAAACTTTTCAATATAGAAAAGGAACCTACAGTACAGATGTGGAGTTTTATAGAGGGAACGGTCAGAGTAGATTATATGTTACTTGTTTTTTGCTTCTGGTTGTTCTGCTTTTCACCCTTTCATTATAGACGTACAGAAATAGAATTGAATGTAGTAAATGGTATGTTTTTACACAGATGTAAGTACTTCACAAAATAGCTCCACTAAATGGAAAAATAAATTGTGCTAAAATCAGTTTGTCTAAGTATCTAGTAATTCTAGGCATAGAAGGAAAAAAGTCACTGTATGTAAGATGGCTTCAAAATTTCAGGTCAAAATTATATTATTTATGAAATGACCTCAGATTCCTTTTATCTTCTTATTGTTACTTTAGGCTAGAATCTGCAAGTGTAATGGAATCCTAAGGAATTTACTATCATGCTCAAAAAGAGAAAAGGAAAAAAAAAAGCAACCTTTGTGCAGGAGTGTATGAGTACAACCTCTTTTTGTCACATTTAGCAGAAAAAATCTGCAAAGTTTTACATCATCTACTAAATGCCATCATATTACTTCCCTAAACCCAAGTTTTCGTAATGAAGTAGAAAATGCATGAAGCTGACGTTCTTCAGTCAAGTCAGTCTTTTCCCTGGCTGTTTAGAAAAGTTCACCATATTCATCTATTCATCTGAAGATCCTTGTGCTCCTTGGTAAGGGCAGCAAGATGAAACTTGCTGGGAAAGAAGGGAAAGAAGAAAACCCAAATGAAAAATACCAGTGTTTTTTGTCTTGTTTAATGTGGATTGCTTTAGCTTTGTGTGTATACGAATGTATTAGCTCTATGTATGTATTTATCTTCTGTATCTGGAAGTTATAGATTTAGCTGCTGTGATGAATCTTCCCTTTTGATTTTCGTGTTTCATAGATTCTGAAACTGGGCTTTACGAGAAATCTCATGAGCGTATATTAGGTAAAGATACTGAAAGGTATTAAGAGTTTTGTGTTGCAGAGAAATAATTGGGTCCAAGGAGTTGGCAGTTACTGCATTTATATAACTTCCCAGGGAAAAGAAATGAAAATTAATTACAGGACTAGCTATAAAGCAGTGAGAATATTTCTTTTGCTTAAAAAAAAGTCAATCTACAACATTTGTTTTCTTGGTGAAATCTGACTGTTTGTTCAAAGAAAGAACATTTTCTATAACTTTGAGATTATAAATAGAAGCAAGCACTATCTGGTGGTTGCAGTTATATGAATTACGTGAAGTTTGAGTGTATTGGGATGTTACCAATGTTAAGGAATGGATATATCAATACAATTTTAAGTGAATTAATTTTATATTAAAAATGATAACCTGTTGAAGGCTTGCTCTTTGCAGATCGACAAAGCTGAATGGGAAGAATTGGCATCCCAACTAAATCTTGAGTTAATTGTAAAAATGGATTTTATAAACAAAATTTAAATAGACGCTTTTTTACATTGACAGCATTTAAGTGAAATGTTCAGAATTCCTTTTAAAAATAACTTGCATTACTCCTTGAGCATCCTTTTCCAGAGTTTCTGAAAATCTTCGTTCATCTTCATCTGTGATTGTCTAACACATTTTAGTATCATTTTGAATGATAGAGCTGTTTGCAACTACAGCATACTGCTATGTACCTAAATCTTTCATGTGTCTAACGGGAGCGGTTGGCCAGGATGAAGAGAGAATCATAATTGTGAAGACCTTTACAAAGTAAAAATAGTTGGACACAAGACTACTGTACCAATTTATCTCGGTGTGGATCTGCCTTTCTGGCAGATACCCAGCACACTATTACTGACCATAGAGGATGCCTGCCTTGTGCTGACCTCCTTGCCTCTGTAGAGGTGACCAGTCAACACTTATGTTAATGCAGACAAAGCATTTCAAAACCATCATTCACCTCCCTGGGCACTTCTGTGCACAGCTAATCTGATGACCTGCAAGTCTTGCTGGTGTAACAACTCACTTCTGTATGCAAGTCTTTGCTTCGCTGCCAGCATTCATTTACAGCTCCCAGCTTTTACAAAGGCCTCTTCAGCGACTCTCTTCTCAAGGTTGCTGTAAGGCAGCGACTCTTTGAGTCTGTCTGTCTTCATGACATGGTATTCTTTTAACCTGGAGTCCTTTGCACAAAGTTCCAGAACCTTGAGGAGAAAACGTGGAACTTGAAGCATAAGGGGGCAGGTATGGGGAGGAGATGGAGCTGTTCCTTAGCTTTGGATCTGTTTTATGTGAGGGTAGGGAGTATCCCCTCCTCTGCATATAGAGCTCCGAGCAGTGGTCATGAGATGGATGCAAGTCCTCCAACACTGGCTGAAATCTCAGTTATGGCACATTTGAGGGACAGTCAGGACTAGAGCTAAGTTCTTGATTCCCAAACCCAAAGACCAAGAAATCTGAATTCCTTAAGATCTGTGCCTCTTGTCTTTTAGTATTTTAAAAAATAGAAATCCAGCCCACTCTGTGGGAAGTGCCTTGCTTCACAGCTCAAGCAGAGCAGCCTGTCGGCAGCAAGGGGCTGGGCGGTGGGAAGCTGGTTCGCACGATCCACCTCACACCTGTGATTCAGCTCGCAGCATCACCGGGAGCTTCCTCCCTGCAGGCTGATGCAGCGTCCCTCCCTGCTGCAACGCGCTGCACTCAGACTGCTCTGCAACACATTAAGTAGATACCCACTGTTAAGCAAATTTATGACTGAAATATGTTTTGCTGTCCAACAGAAGTAATTCTTCTTTATGGGGCTCTTCTGAATTTTAAAAACTGGTGGCTCCTGTTGTTTTCTTCCTTCATCTACCCCTCCTATTTTTTTTATTTATTTCCAGTGTTGCAATGCATGTGTCACGTACAAAGGTGTATTGGGATTTTGAGGGAGGATAGCAAAACTTCAATGTATGTTCATGAGAAAGCATTAAGAGAGCCTGTGGGCGGATGTTGGAGATAATTAGGAACTACACAGAACTGCTGCAGGCTCGAGGGATGTTTGCAGGCTGCAGAGCATTCCTCAGGGAAGGAAAGTGCTCTGTAATTACATGCAAGGTCAGCGTAGTCAGTTCAGTGGAGAAGAGATGGTAAGAGCAGGGGCTCCGTTGAAGGTTTTTCAATGTCATTAACAAGACAGAGTTGTTTTCACTTTTTAAGTGAGTGTCCCCTGAAATATACATTGTGTAAGCGTTCTCTGTGCTGTGAGGATTTTGGCCCTTTTTTGAGAGAGAAGATTCACGCTTGTAAGTGAAGGGAGTTTCTTGGTCGCACTTTACATTTCTTTTTGGCTCTAAAGATTTTGAATGTGTGCTTCAGTGGTGTAAATCTCCATTTTGTTTAATAAGGTAGCAGACTTCATTTGTGCATTTTTCTTCTCTGAAACAGCTCTTTCAACATCTGTCTGAAGTGTTTCAGCCCACCTCAGGTTGTTTGAAAGTGAGGCATGTGTCCTGGCCTTTGCTCCAGGACATTGTGGTGGCCATTTCAGATTCATCCCTCAGGAGACAAACTTTGCTTTCTTCCCTTCTGAGGGCAATGTCCTGAGTTTAGAAACACTCTGTGCCCAAAATTTATCCTAGAAAGCATTCCAATGGCAATACTGGTTGCAAGTTCTCCACCCCTCTGTTTCTCACTTCTGCTGTACAGCTCCACCTTCACAATTTTACCAGTGCTGCTGAATGTGGGACTGTGCTGGGTCTGCATCAGGGATTGATTCAGCTTGAAACAAAAAAGGAAAAGCTTCTGAGTATAGTTCAAACTAAGGCTGCTGTGGCATGCTACCTGCCACCCCCATCTTGCACAGGGGGAGTGCAGCTGCATGTGTGTGGTCAGTTGATTCAAGGGAGCTGATCCAGATGGAAATCAGTTGCTGTTTTTAGAGGATATGTTTTCGACAAGATAGCTTGGTGAAATGCCTGGTTGGAAGAGTGCTAGCGCTTCTGTGCGGAGAGGCTGGAGGGGTCTGGGTTGTCGCAAGGGAAGGTGGAAGTGGGACTGAATCCAGCAAACCAGATGTATGTTGGTTAAGCTGTTGTGAAACTTCATGTCCGAGCCTTCGAGTTAGATCGTTTGCCTGATGTAGTTCACACTGTAGCACCTTGAACAATCATCCTGGCATAGATGAGGGCGCGGTGTGCCCTGCTGGGTTTGAAAAGGAAGTGGTGAGGAGCAGAAATGTCTTCAGTTTCTTGCAGCAGCCGAATGCTTTGTTTTGTGAAGTCCAGCCTTCAATTATTTTTCTGTATTGCAGGCCCTTTGCTTCCCTGCCATATAAACATAACATATCTAGCTTTATTTGACTCAGAAATTTCCCATGGGAGTGTTTGGCCAGTAACTGATTAAAGGGACTTGCAGCAGGTCTTTCAAACATGGGTATAACATTTAATCAGCCAAAGTATATAGTTGCTAAAGAAAGAGTTTTTAAAAAAAAAAAGAAAACAAAAACACACACACCAAAAGCCAAGTATTATCTTTTTGTATGTTTTGATAGGTTCTGTCTAGCTCAAATATCCTTAACTTTTGGGCTAAGTGTGACAATTCTGCAGTGCCTTTATCTCTTCTAACTTCTTTTCCCTATGAACAATGTAAATGCTTGTTTACCTCACTTTCTCCATAGGCAGGGTTTTAACAATTTACTGCCTTTCATGTCTTCAGGCCCCCACCTTTTGGAGAGTGCATGTAAATTTGGCAGCTGCCAATTAATAGCTTCTAACAGTTCGATTAAGGACCCTTGGTGTTTTTCTTGAAAATATTTTTCCTGAAGGCATTTTAAAATTTTTCTTGCTTGTTCTTCCTAAGTATATTTTTAATGCAACTCCCGTTAAGTCAGATGGTGTAGCATCCAGCAGCAAAAGTGGGGTATATCTAATAGTTCTAGAAATAATACAAATATTTCACTTATTTTTCATATAAGACAGCTGTACGTGAGAAAAGGTCTTTCACTTTTAGAAATGTATATGAATATTGCCACCTTTCCTGTTAAAAGAACCCAGGAAGGTCATTCAGCACATCGGAAACACTGATCGGCTACTAGTATTTTTATTTGGTGGAGGACGTGGTTGTGAGTTTGTTGGAATATCGCATTGAAATAAATTCTGTCAGTATTCACGACGAATGTCTGCTGAACAGCTGCTAATATAAGCTTCATTTCTCTCCATATGCCAGCAAATGCTTTTTCTCTCTCTTCTCTTTGCTTAACAATATATAGCTATATATAACTGACATTACAGCATCTGTATTAATGGACTGGCAGTTATGATCACAGTGCCTGGCGTTACACCTTTACTGTGGATCTGTTTCTGTGCAGCTATGCTGGGTTTACAGATCTCTTTGCGTCTCTGAGTAGCACAGCTCGCTGTCCTGCCTAGGTCATGCAGCTGTCTTGGAGTAGGGGAGGAACTTCAAGAATTACCCAAGGATGAAAGCTGGGGAGAGAAAGACATTTAAGAAGAAACAGAACAAAAATTAAGCATCTTCTAACTTTTCTTCTCTCTGCTCTTTCTTCATCTTTCTAGGAGTGAAGAAGATTTTTACAGCCTTATTGGTATTTGTTTAGAATTTTGTCCTCCAAATTGTGTATTGTTGTGTAATATGAAAGAAAGGTGAGAACCTCAATGACTTATAGTTCAATGGAAGATGAATGAAGCAAAGATAATTAGAAGACATGAATGAAAGAAAAGGAAAACCAGTAGTTGTTCTGGTCAAAATGACATTTTATCTGTATGGAATTGGCTCTTTTTTAATAGGGAAAAAAAATCCTCTTACCCCCAAACCAGTTGTCTTTTCTTGTATGTACTTCAGCCTTTCAGGAATTGAGTAGTTAATTTTGTTAAATCATTTTTGTTCATTTTGGATAGGATTACTTAATTTATGTTACTTTGTAAGCTGGACTACATAAAAGACTACATAACCTGGCCAGCTTCTAGCTCTGTAGTGTATAGCCTGTAATAGTATTGACTGTGTTATGAGAAGTGCTGCTTGTGTAATATTGTGTTCAGCAGTAACATTGAAAGTTAATACCACAGTCAGTATTTGATAGCTGGTGGGATCGTCTGCCATCAGCTTGTGCAGAACCAGTTGTGGTTTGATCCTTCGGAGCAAAATGCAAGTTTGTGATCTTCCCCCTGCCCCAGTATCTTGCCGTCTTCGTGCATACTAGTGTATATTTTTTTTCTGTTCTTAGTCTGCAAAGGGAGGGAAAACTGCTGTTTCCTTTGACCTCGTGCAAGTTTGACAGGAAGGAAATTTCGTTAGGCTGAAAAAGCCTGAAATCTGGTAACCTGACTTTTCAAAGACCCTGTAGCTTACAGTTCTTTCCATAAGATTTTTGGGTGGTCAGGATCTTAAAAATGCAGGGTGTTGTATTTTTTTTAAAGATAATTAATAATTTAGAAATATTGTGTACTTATCTGCATTTTCCTTCTCTGCTTTCCTTCCCCTCCCAGTCTCCTTGTATCCTCACCTTCAGATACTCTACTCTGAAGCTGTGAAGAGTGGGGTTTTCAATAAACATAAAATGCTGAAGAGCTTGCTGCAGTATTGGTACACTTGGCTGTGCATGACTTCTTTCTGTCAACGAAAGAGAAACACCTCAATGAAAGATACATGAGAACAAGCAAATCTTTTTATGGTTGTCTAACTGGCTTAACACACTTTATACAAGTTAACAAAAACACTTAGAAGGTAAAAGTGATGAGTTAAATATTGACACTGAAATATGAGAGCCACAGTTAATAAGCTTTTCTTTCTTAAATTAATACCTGAATTAATTTCCGTAACGTGGGAACATGACTTGTTGCTGGTTTTGCATTTAAGAGCAGCTATACCAGCAAAGCAAAATCAAGTAAAATCAATGTGGATCCTTTTTACCTGTGTTGCAGGTGTAATATGTTTTTGTCTCATTAGGTATATCTACCTAAGAAATGTTTTACATCACTGGGCTTATATTCAAAACAGTATTAGAGGGTGGGTTCAAGCAGCATCTCCCAGAACAAAGAAATTTTCTGCCCTCTAAGTAAAAGTACATTACTGCAATTTGATATTTAGTGTCTGACTAGTGCTAGAAATAAGTTACCAGTAAATACAAATACTTCTTCAGGATCCAGTGAACTTCCATGATTAGCACCTTCCCTGCTCTGAAAGAATAGATGCATAAAGCTTGATTGTAAAAACCTACACTTAGAAATTTGGTTTGAAAGTTTCATCTGAAAAGCTAAATTCTCTTTATATGGGGAGCCCGACCTGAATTCAGACTAGTGGTAAGATTACACAAGTAACAGCCAGCTCTTGTATAATGCTTTTTATCCTCAGCTCTTCCACATGCCTTGCCATAGAGGTAGTAACCATTAATTTGTGTTTCATGGTGGGAAAAAAGAAGGCAAAAAGCTTGCTTTAAAATTGTGGAAAAGAGCAGAAATGTGGGACTGCTGTAATGGCAAAAGAAAAAAGGTGTGTTTGTCTAAATCAAATAGTGATCTTGGGAGGAAGACTAGCATCTGAATCTTTTAATTAGGTTATTTCTGAGGAAATATTGAGTGGGTGGAAATGAAGGAGAGGGGAATGGAAAGAATTAAATCTTAATATATATGTAATCTTAATTCAGCCTATCTTTTGAGTGCTTGACACTACAGTCTTAGAAGTATTTTTTTTATCTTATCTACTGAATTGAAGTACAGTATAAATGAAGTGTTCACCCTCACTGAATTAAACAAATGTAATCCTGTAGGCAGGACTTTATTGAGAGAGAGGTATTTGAATAATGACTGACTTTATTTGATTTGTGGTTAGATGGTTTCATCTCTGCCTGTCCAGCTTTCCTAATGTAGTGAGTATTTTTGAGAAGCCTTTGGTTTCTCTAATCCTGAAAGTGGTGGTAAACGGGACTCAGATGAGAGAAAGCTACTGGCCAAGATGCAAAAGGCTCCTTTTCTCAAACATATTTTCTATGCAATGAATGAGGACAGAAATTGCATACAGAGGTTGTGCAAAGCAACTGGATCGATAGTTGTATTTTAAAATCCACTCATAAAATTACAGTACTTCCGCAGTTCAAACAATTCTGTTTGTCTTAACCCATGCAGCTCTTACTGATGTTTCAGAGACTTTTTCTCAGTAGAAAGTGTTGTTGTCTCTCTGTAGGATAGAGCTTGCACCATAATATAGATGGTGCTACTATAAAATGTTTACTCTTGAATGCAAATCTGTTTTTTAGGAAGACCTCAATGGGTGTGGAAATAATAGCTCTGATTCTCAAGGTACAGGATCAAGTTTGTTTATAGGATAAATGCAGTTTTTCTTCTTCGAACTGTTGTGTTCTGAAAGTTTTTTCTGCATTTTCCATTATATGAACTTTCTTTGGAATGTAATTGAAAAGTGCCATAAATCTAGAAAATCTAAATGTTTTTTCTTATATCCTTATCATGCTATGATGAAAAAAATGATAGCAGCTATTATTTTTAAATCTTGGTTAGTTGTAATGCTGAAAAGTTCTGATAGTGACTCACCAAACCTCATGGACAGTTTTCCTGGTAAGTATGGTAACCAATTTGTTTTGTAAACTACCTTATGGCCTTGGCTTGTTATCTCTATTTTTTTTTTTAAAAAATTCTTATTGGTACATCTATGCTAGACTGAAAAAAGTGGTTAGTTTCTCAAAAGGTGAGGTTAATACAATGTTATATGTAGTATAGACAAGACCATTTTTACAGTTCTGATGAATGTGACAAATGCAGTTCTTAATTTAAATGAGCTTTCTTTAGCAGGAACGGTATAGATGCAGTAACTCTGCATCTGTGTGCACTTCAGATACATCTCTGGAATATCCTGGACGCCCTTTTGTTTGGTTTCTTTTACTCCAGTTATACTCTTTACATATAAACTAAACTTGGGTAATTGTTTTCCCCTTTTTCAAATGGAGACTTATGTAGGATTTGAGTAGTCTTTAAAATCCATCTGTACTTATTCAAACATCTAGGCTTTAATTTTGCAGTACCTTAGATTTCCTGAAAGCAATAGTACAAGGACTGAGATGATTGCTTTATTCTTTTGAGACTGTTAGGTTTAAAACACTGCCTCATGGTTTAGAGCATCTCTTATATAAGGAAGGGCTGGGAGAACTGGGACTGTTCAGCCTGGAGAAGAGAAGTTTCAGGGGGATTTCATCCATGTCATCTCATCTATACCTGAAGGGAGGGTGCAATGAGGATGGAGCCAGCCTCTTTTTGGTGGTGCCCAGTGCCAGGACAAGAGGTAATAGGCACCAGCTGGAACGCAGGAGTTTCCTCCTGAACATCGGGAAGCACTTCTTTACTGTGAGGGTGATGGAGTAATTGGCACAGGTTGCCCAGAGAGGCTGTGGAGTCTCCTCCTTGGAGATCTTCAAAAGCCACCTGGACATGGTCCTGGGCAGCCTGCTGGAGGTGGCCCTGCTTGAGCAGGGGGGTGGGACCAGATGGCCTCAAAAGATCCCTTCCAACCTCAACCAGTCTGTGGTTCTGTTCTTGTCTCTTGGGGTCTAACTCTGTGTCTGCTCCGTCAGTGACACCTCCCTTCCCGACCCTTACTCCACCAAGTTGTGGAGTCTTTCATTATGAGTTTGCCCCAGTGACTGTGGTCAAAAAAAAGTTTCTTATTTTCCTAATATGAAATGTATCCAGGAAGGATATTAGTTATGCACATCAACTGTGAAAAAGAAAGTATTGTACTCTGTGTATGTGTGTCTGAATATTGCGATACACAATATAGATATTTTATAGGAACCCTATATGAAATCCTTAAACATTATGCTTAGAGGTACAAGAACTACTGTGTCAGTAATCAAAGTTGTTTTGTGGCTTATTTTCTTATTTTTTCACTTTTTTTTTTTTTGTATATGTGTGTGTGCTTTGTCTTGCAGAGTTGGAAGAACACAGGGATTTCAAGCTTTGGATGTCGGGCGTCTTACAAGATTACCACAGCTAAACTGGGAAGGCAGATGCAACTCTGAGTACGAGATTGATTGAGCTGGTGTGTGTACTGCATGTACATGAAAACGCCCATGTTTTTGTCATCACATAGACTTACTCTTGCATATTCCTGAGAGCTTTGCAATTGATGAAAATTAATTTAAGAACCAGATGGAGCACCTTTACAGCACAGGAATCAGTAACCCATGGAAAGACACCTGCTAGTAATGTTCAACTTTCTACATGGTCTTCACGGGTGAAAAAAGTTTGCAAGAAGAGGAAGAAAAAACACGCTCTGCACAGAAAAACCCCAATAAATACCTCCACAATCTAAATCAATAACTGTGAGGGAAACAGAAGAATACCAAGGGCAGAGGAAACTGATTTTGTTATTGCAGAGGAATAATGTATGATCTTTGGCACATTTTGCTTTGGGCTCAGTAGCTTATGAATGGACTAATAAATCGTGACCGTATGTTGAGTAATGATGACTGGAAGTTAGTTGAGGAACTATGGGACAAGTCTGGGCATTGAACTGAACAAACCTCGTCATCCTTCTTGAGTTAACCAGGTCATCGCCTTGCATATTCTTTCTCCCTCTCCTTTTTCCTCTTTTCACTTAGTGTGGTATAAATACTAATTAATTGAGCTCATAAATGTTACTGAAATAAACTATTGGAATACTTCATATGTTTCCTTCTTGTACAGCTGCAAATGTTGTGTCTGGAACTATGAATCTGTGCTGTAGACAAGCATCAAGAAGGAAAGATCCGATCAAACAAGCAAGGAAAATACCTAGAGAAATAGTGAAACCAGGAAGTCAGATTTTTAATGCTGCTTCTCATTCTTTTTTAGATGATTATATTTCTTCCTTTCTTGAATTTTAGAAGATTTTGAAAGAGTGCTTACTTGATGTGCTTTAATTCTGGCATTTGTTTTTTACGGTAGGATGAAAAGTCTGTGATTCCTTGTAGCAGAAAAAAGGGAAAAGTGAAGGAAAAAGAGCTTGACATTTTAGCCTGTTTTGGAGAAGAGACAACTTCATGGTTCACCCGAGGCAAACTTATCTGCTTTAAAAGCTAAAAGCTTTAGAGCATTTTTGATTCCACTATAAATGAAGAGGGGGTTTCTTTTTCATTCGTGTATGGCAGCAAAAAGTGGGAAAGCAGGCAAGATAGCGTGATAAACAGTTCAGGCTGTGTTGGGTCTCTGGTGGAAAAAAAAGTGCTGCAATGAAAATTGGATTGGCTTTGGATTGCAAAAACTTTTGAATCCAACAAGCGGTTCAATACCAAGAGGGATTTCCCATCTGGCCTGGCACACCAGTGCCTGCACAAGTTTGGGTCTGTTTTTTCGCACAGTTTGTGTGCCTTTTTTTCCCTTTATGCAATCTCTTTCAGCTTTAGCAGCAGAAATACATCAGATGGAAAAGATATGCCAGAGGGCAGCTTGGAAAAGATGAATGTCATATATATACATATATATGTACGTGCGTGTGTTTAAATTTCTGCAACTGAACTTTTGAAGAAAATCTGACTGGAGGAAAACTTAAAAGCCTTAAGTTACTTGAAACCTACACATTTGCAACTCTTTGTCTCTGGAATTGCATTACGCTAAACTGGAATCTCAGGCTGTATAAAGATTATATCAAGTTGAGCAAAAAGATGACTTAACCATTTCTTGAGCGCCTCTTATGAAGTAGCTGTTTCTCCAAAGGATAAGTGCACCCTCACTCTACAGACTCAAAAACAAAAATGAACCTGAATTTTTTTTTAAGTGTTACTTTTTCTTAGCCAACTGCCATCATCTTTTATAGAGGAATTTTTCACTATGCATTTGGTGGATATTTATAAACACTGACCCCATCCTCCTCC